>CM022762.1:19893267-20100767 GCA_012411365.1 Ameiurus melas | reverse complement strand
GGCTTCCCAGAAGATTGAAGGTTATTACACCAGAGGTGACTGATACTGGAAATCTGTTCACCAAGCATTATGGGCATCATTAGTCAGGTATCAACAAACCTTTGGCCATATAATGTACATAAAATTCCTTGGTTTTAAAAGGTCGGGATAAGCAATTAACATGAATGGTGACAGCAATTGCCTTTTAAATGTGCTCTACATTGTGATTAGTAGAGAAGGCAACAATCTGATGCCCAGGACAGAAGTCAGGCTGATATGTGGGGGGAGGAAAAAAAAAAAAAAGGGGTGAAAAATAAACTCGAATTAGATTCTGCAACAAATATTCACTGAAATATTAGAGGCTTGTAATGCAACAATGTAAAACAGATTAAAATAGGTCACATGATCATCTTTACTACGTGGCCTAATGTTGACAACAAGCAATGAGCTAATCATTGAAAACAACTGTAGCGCTATAAATGAAACCTACATTTTGAAAGTGAAGCAGAAAATAAATGCATACCTCTCCATCCAATCTTCAAACATTCCGTTACCTGCCAGGTCATCACAAAGAAAACAATTTCATGAAAGTCCGTGAAACCTCTCCCCTTTCTCTTCAGCTAAATCATTTACATAAATTCAAGTGATTGGCTACGGATTTAACAGTGGATCTGCTACAGAGGCCAGAGAAATACATTTGCTGGGTCTGCATCTGGTCTCAGTCCACCAGGGACACATGATGACCCCTGATAAACATGCTGTAAAGTTTTAGCCAGCTTGATGTTCTAAAATGTTTGAGAGACAAGTTGTCCAGGAAAAATAGTCGCACTAAACATTGACAGCTGTCCGTTAAATGCTGTTTCCAATCCCAGAACTGGCACGCATTCTTCGGCTACTTCCGTCTTTTATTGGAAATGAGTAAATGAATAGTGTCAAACATAAAAGCAATTCCCAAAAATCAATACAGACCATATACAAAGACAACATGTAACGTCAATACAGTAAGAAAAGGAAAAGGGGAGTTTGTATGAAACATGGGTAACTGTTTGTAAAAGTTTGAAAGGCCAATACAGTGACAGTTAAAAAGTAAAACACAAATCATAGAAATGACACTACCACAAATGGAAAGAGGACCATATTTACACATAAATACAAACAAAGGAAAAGTGATAGGATTGACATATACTAATATATATATATATATACACACACACACACACACACACACACACATATATATATAAAATCGATTTATTCTAGAGAATAAATATGCACACTGTATGCAGCTTGAATTTTTTGCCAGTTCTAAACAAACGATCTAGTCCATTTAAAAAAATAATAATAGAAAGAAAATACTTTTACAATATGTGAAACTTGAGCAATGGTTTTACTACAATGGCTTACCATCGTTTCTCTAATTGCATCCCATTTATATTAAAAAGTACTCAATTTTGTAGCTTTATAAAAGCTGGAAACTTAAGTGGCTGAGACAGGCTTCCCCGTATAATGTTAAATACTTTAATTGGTTAATAATGTGAAAATAGATTATCTAAAAAATAAAAAAAAACAACAACAAACAAAAAAACAAAAAAAAACACATAGCCGGAAAATGTCAGTTATTAACGGTTAGATGAAAGTGCCCAAAATATGACATTAACACAGGAAAAAACACAAATTACAAGAATGATCCTTCATTTGGATGTCAGAGAGCAGTGCTCTGAACTGCACTGTACCACTGTGTAGAAGTTCTTTAGTGTTGTTTAGTCAGAGCTGGAAACACATCAGATCAGGTGAGTAGTTGACCGGCTAAACGTGTGGTACTTCCTCTCAAACGCAGACGACAGATTGATCATCGATGGTGAGTGCACAGCCTGGAATAAACGAGAGAAGAGTGCATATGGAGTGAGAAAAAGAACGGCACATTGTTTAGCATCAGCAAGTTTCTGGATGTATGAATTCTTCAGGAAGTCTGACATCTGGTGCGGCTTGTTACAAAGAACCATATTGTGAAGCTGAAAGGAGCGTGTCCCAGAGATGTTCAGGGAGTATTCTTCACTAGTCATGTCCAATTAACTCTAAGTACCATACAGTGTGGGTGGAGGAAAAGCAGTAAACTCCCAGAGGAAGGGACCATTTCATACCATTTCCATTACAGAGATTCCAGAGAAGAGTTTCAGCCATTTTACCCTGAGGTTTTAGCATACAAGGAAATATGTATGCTATCTGTGACACACAAACTTCACAATATGTAATAATACTTCTTGACAAATATGGTTTAGTGTTTTAGCTCTTCCATGTAGAAATATTACATATACATGGGGGTCGGGAGACAAACGACAGATAATATCAAGCTTTAAGGAAGGACAGCAATGAACACTGTTAGTGACATGGTGTTACAACTGAATATGTATGGAGATGGTGAAACCCTTCAGATGGTGAAACTGACATTTTCTATTTTAAGTGTTGAAATATGTTACTCTTTAGGACATACCAGTACACGAGTACAGCTTTAGGATTTAAAAATCTAGTTATGCCCAAAAGTGAAAAGGGAGAAAGAAAACTGCACTTAGAATTCCACTGAATAACAGATAATAAATAAGAAAACTGAACATGAAATCTAGGTCCATTTTATACCTGCCTTTAATTATATTAGCATATAGCCCTGGCTGCATTTGTTAAACGCTACCTAATTAATGCGATTTTTGCAGAAAGTCTAGAAAATGAAAGATAAAAAAAAAAAAAAATGTTGAGATCTACTGCGAATATTTTTTTTTCCTTTACACTACTACTAAGTTACAACCTACTTGCCTAGTATTAGTGTTACAATATTTTAACCACTATATAATTAAAGTTTATATGTCAAAGTATATTATAGGAGGAAAACCAAATTTGTCAAACCTTTTCCCCCATTCTTTGCTGAATTCTGTGCCAGAATTCAGCCACAGTGACATCTGATTTTCCCAGACCACATCATAAATTTATTGACGAGCATATTCAGAAGTTTTAATTTGCTAAATAAACAAACTAACTAAATCCCCGTTTTAAGATTTATGAATGACCAATAAGTATCAAGTTATAGATTAGTTTCTGGTTATGACAAAATTATTGATTGGTATGCTCAGACTAAGACTAATGCTGCATTCTTTCCTGCAATCCCACATGGAAAAGTGAGTGAAAGAGAGGTTAATCATGACCATGAACCCAATTTATTCCCCTTACTCTGCCTGTTGCTATAACCAGTCAGAACCCATCACCCACACTTCAATGGAGTTTACGACACCTGAGAGAGTTAATGAAACCGAAGTTGGCACAGTGTGTCCATGCCTGCCCCGTGAGATGATCAACGGCAAATCAAAATCCACTTGCAGGAAAAGCTGAGGTGTCATGATTGGCATGCTGCACTAGGGTTATGGATGCAATAAATCAGTCAGTAATCCATCCATATGAAAAAGAAAAGATGGGGGAGTGGCTTCCATCCATATGGAAAAGAAAAGATGGGGGAGTGGCTTCCATCCATATGGAAAAGAAAAGATGGGGGAGTGGCTTCCATCCATATGGAAAAGAAAAGATGGGGGAGTGGCTTCCATCCATATGGAAAAGAAAAGATAGGGGAGTGGCTCCCCCATGCAATTGATGCTATTGAATTGCAGAATTCCTTTCTAATGCATGCAGACCATTTATTATGCAACACAAAAGCAACATGGACTGTCATAGTATTTGCAATCAGCTAGCCTAGACGCAGATTTAACGCAACTCATCTGAGTTTCATAAGCTCTTCTTAACTTCCTGCTTAGATCCCACACTACAGGTTTGCTGAGCAACTATCAATATTTATGAACTAATTAGCAGCTAATTAGTTAATAATCAAAAACCTTACACCTTTACACCAAATTTACATTTCAAGTTTGTGTTTTCATTACAGTTAGGCTGCATTCTCAGAGTCGACTGATGTTTAGCACACATCATTTATGAGCTAGTCATGCAAACCTTTTCAACCACTTTAGGCTTCAGTCCTAATGTTTTATTCTAGCTGCCTCAAAAACGTGTCAGTGCCTCGGCTTATGATTATATACAAGCCCACCCGAGAATTTCTCAAATTGTATTATGACCCTGTCTACCTGATATTTTAATCTTTTTAGGGTTTCATGATGATTTATTCTATTCTGTGGGAGTACTTGAAAACAAAATGCCCAACGTCACCCGATATAACAACTGCCATTATTTGCATAAATAGTAAGTAAGTGGGGTTTTGGTTATTTTGTGGTGCATAAACTAGTAATTTCCAATCCACTTGAACTACAATTATGTTTACTCCCAGCTGGTGCTACCAGCTCCTGGACTCTACTAATACTTGAATTTACCCTAACAACCAAAACACACCTACAGCAAGATGCACAACTACAATCCTAGTCAGCCCAGCAATTTTCCTGCTCTAACACCAAAAAATTTGCTAATAAAGCAACTAGGTGTCTGTGAACAAGGAAATCACCAAATGCAACTCTCCAGGACTGGAACTGTGCACCTCTTACACAGTGAGTTAGTAAGTGCAACCACTTTTCCCCAAAGGTTAAACATTAGTGAATGAGGGAGCCAGAAGTGTGCTGTGCTCACATCATATGGACACCTAGAGTAGAGTCTCTCTGCGGGGGGAGCCAAGGGCTCGGTGCTGCTCCAAGGAAACCACAAGCTCCCGGCATGGCCTCGTGCCCTGCAGAGCGGCCGGGCATGCTTGCTGCGTTGGCACTTTGAGATGGGACTCTGCAGGAGCAGGCTGGTTAGTGTTCTCCGGGCAGCATGGGCTGCGTACACACACTGACACCCGGGGCCGAGGCGCATTGTCCAGAGAATTGGAGCGCTGCACTACAGCATTTTTACTACAACCACTCAGACTGAACGTGGAGGCTGAACGAGCCATCTGCACTCCGGCACGAGTGTACACACACACACACACACACACACACACACACACACACACACACACACATTAGCCTAGTACATTACAGCAACTGGCAAATTGTTCTTTAAAACAGTGTCCAAACGTTTGCAGTCTAGCGGTCAAAAGAAATAAGGTCTGGCAAAGAATTTAGCCTGAAATATAAATTCAAACAAAACAAAAATCTCAAAATATTTAGAATGAAAGGCAACATTATCCTTAATTACGCTGGAAAAGATGTGGAAAATGAAAAACAATGAAAGCCATAAGGAAAGCCTACAGGATAAATGGCTACAATGACAATGCAAATGAAAACACTGAAGCAGTGAAATGGAACAAGCAGAACATTGGCTTCATTAGTTTTAGACCAGATGCAATGTCCTTAACATTCTTTCTGAAGTGCTACTTTACCATGTGAGGTACGCATGCAGGATAGAATTTATTCTCCTGCCAAGTTGGCAGTTGTATAAAAGACACCTGAAACTACCATTAACAGTGAACAACTGAATAAAACGTCTCCATATGCCTATTGGTGCACAGTACATTGTAGCACAATCAGCATTTGCGATATAGATAGAGCAGAAGGTTGTAATATGCAATTAAGTACTAACATTTTCATTGTGACCTGTGAGCATTCTAAATGCATGCTTTTCCCAGTGTATTTAAATGTGAAGGGTTTACTAGCATGTTTATATACATTACAAGGCACATCATAAGCACAGTATCTAGCAGTATAATTAGTGTTATTTGTGTCTATAATGCGCAACCTTCCCCTAGACTCAAATATAAACACTGAGATATCAAGAACTTAATTGAAATCATTACATTAATTGACGACCATAGTGTCTCTTCATTCTAGCTGCTTTTGAGCTGCAGCTAATTGGAGAGCAAATGTCTACCAAAGGTGCTGGATTTTAGATAATAACCCTTTGTACGCTCAGCAAGATGACATTTTCCTGATAATGTAGAGCAAGACATCTCCATAATACAACAAATGTATTCATCAGATGAAATATCTTGGTAATACAAACAGATACATCTGAGACTGTGTAATAAAGACACTAAAGAACCTGATTATCTTCTTAAAGGAGCTCAGACCTGTAGTTGGAAAGGGTATTTATTTATTAAAAAAAAAAAAAAAAAAAAAAAAAAAAAAAAAAAACAGATCTGGGATGCACTGCCCCGCCTCATGTCTTGGGTGAAGCTAACTGACTAGGTTTAAAGAGTGGAAACTAAAAGAATGTAATAAAGTATGCCGAACTAGTCAGCTAGTTAAGTACATTAATATAGACAAACGAGTATGTTAATATTATGTTAATAATATTAAACGAGTATGTTAATATTATAATATTATTTTAACAAAGTTTCTAATGTTGTACATTGTATTTACAACCTAATAAAAAAAAAAAGCAATTCAACGGCCATTGTTTAGATTACGAGGTGACGAGTTTTGTTTTTACATCAACACGTAAAAGATATTGGAGTCTGGCTAGTGTACATTTTCTCTCGATCCACGTAACAGCAAAGTGACTGCTGGTAAGCAGTACAGTTGTATAACAGTTTTATGGTGGATTTTATTTTGCTCAGTTTCGTCAGTGTTTCCACATGAACCCGAAAAGATCGTCTGTTATCCGAGCACGCTAATTGCGGCGCTTAGTAAAAACAGCCAACAAAATGTTTCAGCCTTCAAACCATTTGTTTATTCCATTATGCAATAGCTAATAAATTTGATCAAGTACTCTCGCTCTGAACTTGCTTAACTGCTGGTAAGGCAGTGTTCAGGTGACGGTTAAAGGTCTAAATAATAAACTAATAATTCCCTGTAGACACCTTCCGTTGTTGTTATAATAATAATAATAATATTATTATTATTATTATTATTATTAAGACCATCCTTACTTCAATCCAAGCCTAATTTAATTATTAATTAGTTCATTTTAACTGAAGGTAAACCTCCGACACTGTTGGGATTTGAATATAATTGATCCGAGATTGCAGGCCTCTGGCCAAAACGAATTTTGTCCATAATCGCTAAATCATAATGCCCACAACACAGTGCAACCTGTGCAACAACACTGAAATATTTCCAACACAGAGCATACATTTTTTAAATCAGATTAATTCTTCCTGCTTATCACCTTCTCCAGGCTTGTTTGCAATACTGATACAAGCCAGTGATCAAAAACCCATGTATGTACCTGGAGATCTACTTTCTTACAGAATTCTGTCCCAGCCGTAATCCAACACACCTGCTCCACATTTTACTCTATTATCTGGATCAGCCTTGTTGCATTTGCACTGGAACTGGATTATGTAAGGAAGTAGATCTCCTGTAACATGGTTAGAGATTACTGGTACAACCAAGCATTTGAATTATATTTAATAATTAATAAGAAGTTTAATGAAAACCTGTCTGAGAAATCCAGCTTTCCCAATATTTGCTTAGATCATTTTCACAATGAGTCGATCATATGGTGAATTACTTCTTTGAATGAAGCACTCATCTTTTTCTATAATTAATAGGACACTGAAAGAGATAGATAATGAGTAAAAAGAGAAAGAGAGGGGGAGAAAAAAAACCCCCCAAAACTCACAGCAAGTGTGGAGCTGCTACTCATTCGACTCATATGATCGAGGCCTATGCCAGGGCTCTTGTCATCTGGTGTACTGCTGGCCATGAAAGCTCTCTGGATCACACGCTTCGGGGTTTTGCTGAAAGAGAACGCCCTAGTAACCTGCAAATGAATGCAATCATTACTGCACCCATTCTGTACATTTCATATTAGAGCCTGGAAACTACAAAAACAAAACAAAAACAAAAAAACATTCAGCCATTATTCAACTAAGCTTTGGTCCAGTTACATAAAATGAACTTGTTTACAGATAAGTTTTCAGATAAGCTAACCAACATAACCGTGACACCAGCTACCTTTTAATCCGTAATCATTAATGATTCACTCATGCCTTTAAATGAGAGTGTGGTTGTTTTGTAAAAGTGCTTCACGTTACCACAATGGAGTAGCTGTGAACACGAGAGGCGCCTCTCCACTGAAATAGGGAGAATAAACACATACTTCTCTGTCTATGTCTTTAAACATGATGCTTTTGTCACCTACAGTTTTTGTTTTGTTTTTTTAAACAGACGATGCAGTCAGTTCAATAATCGGACCAGAGGCAGTAAATTAAATACTAAATTAAAAAGTGTAATGTGTTTAGCCCTGTAGCCAGTCTCTGAGCTGCCTTCAGTTAAACACTTCACATAAACACATATGATTGGATAAATCGCAACAGAGAATCTGCTACAGAAAAATAATCACGGCATTAAGTGAACATGTGTGTGAGTGAGCACATTACATACAACGCCCACAGCACTGTTCCCACCCCTACCTTCTTTGAGGTCTTTTTGATGGCCCTGGAGGCTCGACTCAGTGTGCTGTCCATGTCCTTCGTGCTCACTTGAAGGGTGTCAGGATCAGTGCACTGAATTAGGTCTTCCTGTTTTAAAATAGAATAAAATATAAAAAGTCATTCTGCAGGCGAAATGCAATGAGTGAGACATCTTGGTCTACAGAGAGCGAGAGAAACACTGAAAGGAGGTGTGCATCGCCACCTTGTGGTGGACCCTGTGCCTGTAGGCGGGCAAGACAGACGTTCACCTGCAGGGCTTAGTGCTACTTGTTCTTTAATTATAAAGGCAAATATATACATCTGTCTGGCTGGAGCCAATTACCCATGCTGTTTGGCAGGCCTGGGCCTGCACTCATGCGTCAGAGCAAGAGACCTGTGGTGCTGTAGAACGGAGATAAAGCCATCTGCCTCTGAGGTGTAAAGTTCAAGCACAATTCCACTTCTAATTACATTAATCTGTCTTCCAGCCTAACCACGCTGGACAATCTAATAGGATTAACTGCCACCAAAAAGGGCCGCACATGCCACCTAATTTGTTGCCGTAATAAAACAAAGTGAGGTCTAATAAAATAAATAATAATGCTAGAGGCCTTGTCGGCCTCCAGATGAAAGGAGCCAAGAAAGATTCCACGAGGGGGTAGAACACTCACCGCATCGGCCCTGCAGATGGTGTTTGCCACTTGACGGCACAGAGTCTTGAGCCAGGTCGACTTGAGCGTGTCTTCAGCAGTGAGTTGGAAACTGAAGAGGAGGTTCTCCTGCTCGGTAGGAGGCCGAACAACTAGGGCAAAGGCGTTCTGACAGTCTGTACACCCAGAATGCATCACACACAGTTTAGAAAACACAAGCAGGGATTGATTCGGTGAACAGTTAAAGTTAGTCAAGTTCCCTCTGAAGCCACACCATAAAAACATACATGAGCTGTCTATTGCAAGAAGGGAAGATTGCGGAATTGGTTTGGATTGAGTGTCTTGATTGGTTAGATGGTCGTGGGCCACATTATTTATTCTTTACTCCTGTTTACAGAGCCTGGGGCAGCTAAAGGAACCACAGTTTTTCCACTAAGCAAATGTGCCATTGGCAGGACTTCATGCAATATTATAAAAAGCATTCTGATTTAAAATTTCTGCTCTCTGATGTAAGCACGATCAGATCTCAAGGTGACCGCACTATTTCAAAATGAAGGCTAAATCTATCATTAGAAAGAATATTTATAGAGAGTTACTGGTTTGACACAATCTCTGATGTAAAACTACAGTACAGTCTCAGGAAATTTAAAGGGGTACACAATTTAGTCAGTTACTGATATTACTCGTTAATTTGAACAATCTATGAATGATTATTTTTCTGAACATCCTTCATGATTGTCCAAAACTCTGGAGACTGAGTTGTTCATCCTTCTTTGCCATCAGTCTGCTCTGTGAAAAGTATTCTGCTTGTCAAGCGTTACAAAAGCACAGCAATTCCATCTTTGCTTTTAAGAGTGAGGATACTTTTTTTCAAAAAGGCATTCACCTTTTCAAAGGTATTTTGCAGACATACAATTAAAGAGGCATGCTCCAATCCTTATAAAGTTTTCATTTAGAGTTTCCACAATAATGTAAACAAATAACTGGAAAAGGTTGTTACCCAACTCTGAAGTGTTGCGCATTGAATTGAAAGTTTTCTAAAAATGGAATACTATACACGAGTGTATTGTAGAGCTGTGTTCTATAGCTGTAACGTGGACTGTGAGCTTACCCTCTGTGTCACGCAGGTCCAGCACCCTGCGAATCTGAGACAGGGGCATGAGGGTGATGTGCTTGAGCTGAGCAGGTGGCCGTGTTTGCCCCAGAGGACTCTTAAAGGTGCTGATCACCTTATGCCTCTTCCTGGCAATCTGGGGATGCACACACACAAGCAATAAATTACCTCTTGCATGGGCTTAAGTCCAGACTCTATACAGCGGGTGCACATGCATGTGATTCATTGGTCAGTGCTGTTCAGAAGCTAAACGCCCAGACTCATTAGGTACCCTTTAATCCTACAGCATGGGGCTCGAGTAAGGGATGCGGTGTGATCTCAAGCAACAGATATGAATAGAGAGGAATTCATCAATGAATAATTGAGCAGATGGAACCCCAAAGCTCCCTTCTCTCATTAACAGGCTAGACCTAAAGCTGCGCAAACAGGACAGCCAGAGTAGATGCAAAACTCCCCCCACATAACCCCACCAATCAAACACAAACTCATGCTAATCAGGAAACGGGGAGTAGCCGAGTCAGCAAGCACAGACTGCATGTGTGTTAATTAGGCACCCACCCCCCCAAAAAAACTCATTCTACCCGTGAACTCAGTGAGTGCTCATGAAATATATGTAATTGGGATAGGAGAAAAGCAGAGTGGGTGGAATGGGTGTTAGGAGGTGGAGGGAGAGGAGGAGCTGACTCAATAGAACACTGCTAAAGAGGTCAATAAACTTAAAGGATATTGTGTGGATGTAATGGATATGTGTGGGTGGAGGCAAAAAAAAAAGAAGAAAATCAGCAGGTTGGGAGTTAAAAAGCAATCTGCTGGTTAAGAAGTCATCGAAAAGAATATCCATGAGAAAGCTGCCGACGGAAGCGCAGGCGACGAAACGCAGATAAAAACGAAACAGATGGTTAACCTGTGCATTATAGCCTGTAAACGACAGCCAAGATTTTCCTTGTCTAGTAGTTCTAAAAATATTTCTACATGAGGGGGGAATCACGACTTCATGTAAATTATATAATAACTTCACAGAGGCGAAATAAAGATAGATTTCTTAATGAGTACAAGAGTGAACGTGCCTCCAGGCAGTCGCTGAAGAGAAATAGAGTGACATGTTCACCGCGGTCGCAGGGCTTGTCTCCTAGAGCAATGGTCTCCACTCTGTGCACCAGACTCCGATGAGAAGACAAAAGATTGGCCTGCAAAACACACACCCACACACACACACACAACATCGAGCTCCTGCAAAGGCATTTTTCTTTTATGAATATCGAAATGAAAGCAAGCACAGACTTGCTTCCTCACGACATCTTTTTAATGATTCACATTCCCTCTGATAGACCCCCGAAACAAATCGACATTCATATACTTCGCGCAGGCCTCAATAGAAGAAAGGAGCGAGATTATCACACTGCCTGCACAAGATGCAAAGCTTTTACAAATCCTGACTGGAAAAAGAACAACATAAAAGGGAGCGTGCTGCTTAATTAAGTGAAATAAATAGTGATGCAAGCTTGACTGAGTGGAAGATAGGCGCGATGCGCCGGCACTGTTATTTAGAGATTAGCGGATCACTACGAATATAACTCGGGTGAGTAAACACACAACCAACTTACAGGGCAGCCATCCACTTCGTAAACCACATCAAAGATCTGCTTCTGGCCTTCCGTCTTTCTCTTGTCTTCATTTATATGGCTGGGTGAAACGATTTAGGACATGGGTCTTAGACCATTAAAGAACGAGGACGAACGCAAGTCATGAAAATATTATCTTAGAGTTGTTCAATAATTTAACTCACGTCATAACTTCTTTGAGGGACTCTATGGCCTTTTCCAGAGTGACTTTATCAGGATTATCATCAGGGGTATGCTTTTTAATATCTGAAATAGTACAGTGTGGCAAATGAAAAAGAAAGGTTATGGGGACGAATTTCCATAATTACATGAGATTAGACGCGTCTAGAATATGTACACATTTAAACTATTCAAGATATCCGTTTCTCATCAAAACCGTTAAACACACAAGGAATAGATAATAATCCAAGAAGGCTAGGCAACCAGTTACTGACAAGCATCTATGATCACTGAAGAGTGTGTGTGTTTATGACTCACCATTGAGTAAGAGAGCTACGCTAGGCAGTCTCTGAACAGGACGTATCATCAGCTCCACCAGCGTCTGCCGCCCACACTCAGGTTTAGCCTGATTGATCTAGACAAAGGTTTGGAGGGAAACGCGGAAAATAAGACATTCAGGGTGGCCTTACTATACTCTATTTGCAGACACATGCAACAATTGATCATTTCAACTTAAGTATTAAAGTGGGGAGGGCCCCTGGAGCATTGCTTTCAATTCATTAATCAGTAAATCAATAAACAAAGCGAGCACTGAGGAGAAAGGAAGTGGGTGCATTTAATATTCTAATGAGCAGATCTACCGAAGAGATATCTGCTTAATTATTAATAAAACATTTTATTAAGCGCATGCATTAAAAAAAAAAAAGAAAGAAAAAGAAACTAAAATTACATTTCAAATAACCAATTACTTGGTCAGAAGGTATACTAGTTCTAGCTATTATTATATTAGCCTAGCAAGACAGATACTAGAAAGAGGAATCTAGCAGACAAGACTTTCCAATCACACACACACCTCACTGTAGTTGAAAAGATTGCTAATGTTACTAAACTAGTATGGAGTGTGCCCATGCATGAGGAGGGAAACACTTTTGAACTGATAAGCACAAAACTGAGTGAGGGTGGGGTTACAGTTTCTTTTGACTACCAGTTCGGCCATTTAAATCACTTTTTTTTATATGATGAGGAAATTAGCTTTACATCTGAAAAGTGAATTATTTAGTTATTATCTAGTATATATCGTTTAGTATATTAGTTCTCGATGTAATTAACACTGCAGACACCCTACACACACACATACACAACCTTATACCTTTAGGAATGCGTGAAACCTGGGCTTCTGCTTCTCACACCTCACGATTGTCTCCTTGCTCATCTCAAAGAAGTTGACGAAAGGCGGGTAAGCCTTCACCAGCTCTCCGGACTGACAAGATAAAGTTGAGGTAAAAGATGTAATGTTACAAAGGAACCAGACCGATGGCATCATAGAAGTGACAACACATGTAGATCAAATCTCCGTCACGCTCACATATTTCAGAATGATGTCACCGACACTCTTGTCGTCGGACCAGTTCATAACCAGCTCTTCCAGGTCGGCCTGTCCAAAAGACATTCGTCAGCGTTAATAACTGTTCTGGATGAATCACCGGTCTTACGCTCTCAATCACAGGTTCAAACAACTGAACGCCCACCTTTATCCTGGTATGCACTTCATAAATGTCTGGGATGCTGCCAAAGATGGTTTTAATCTCTTCTTGAGCCAGGATGGGGCCTCCGACCTGCCCTTCTTTCTCCAGTGGATACTTGAAAAGCTGAAAGAGCAGACAGAGAAGGCTCATACCTAAACACAAAACAATGAGGCTTAATCAAAGTATGCGAGTGTCTGTTGTTTACGTTTTAATTTAGTTATGTTGTGATATTTGAACCGATGTTCACAGACAGACAGGGGTGGATCTGATGTCATGGCAGCTTATCCCTACACACTGTGTTTGTTAATGTGTGTTCCTATGAGTGTGCTCCGGTGTGTGTGTGTGTTTGAGGCTCTAAGGGACACAGGTGTTTGGATGTAGAGTAAGCTCTGCTGCCCACTGTAACACAAATCTAATTCATTTTCTCCCCCACTGGTTTAGAGCACTGGTACAGCCTGATAAGGCCACAGACAGGCACTGTGGATTGCCAGTGTGTGTGTTTGATTGAGTGAGACAGAAAGAGAGAAAGAGACAGAGAGAGAGAGAGAGAGAGAAGAGAGAGAGAGAGAGAGAGAGACCTGGAGGACCGTAGCCAGGATATCCACGTAGTTGCTCTCAGTCTGGTAAAGTTCCTTGGACACTTGCCATCTTGCCGACTGCTTGGGCTGGACAGGTGTGGAACTTTTGGAGGGTTTCGAGTTCTCTGAAATGCATGGGCAGACACAGGTGAGCATTAAGATAATCTCTCCTGACACAATTTCTCCTCACTTTGGATTCTCCTCAAATATATTTCAGGTTGAACTGATGCAATTTCATTCACTTAACTAGGTAGAACAGTCAAAGCCATAGCAGTGAATGAATGTAATCGCTATGTGTATTTCGCTACATCAAGAAAACCTTTATTTTATTTTTGCATTAAAGAATTAAAAACGTAACGCATTTCACAGGTCTGTAATGCTGGGTGTCCGCAAGTACCATAGAGTTAAACCAAATATTAGAGGTTGACTGATTGATCGGTTTTCCCGATTAAATCGGCACAGATAACTGATTGCTGGAACTCTTATCTGCAAAAATCCACAGGTAGTTTCTCCCGGTTGTGTATGTTACAGAAGTGGCTGAGAAGGGTCCGCTTTCATTATGCAGTATGAGAGCGGCCTCTAGAGGTGAAGTTAAAAACTATCACTGACAAATTTTGTTGTGTTATTTGAAGTGCTTTTTTAAATTTATTTTTTATTCATTATATTCATATATCTTTTATTTACTTTAACATTTATTAGTAGTTAATATATTAACATTTATTTTAAAAAGTACAGAACATTTTCATGGTACAGTCAGTACGGTTTATTTTTGTAATAAAGTTCAGCAGAATTTCACATTGAGTGTTGTTTTCATTCAGTATCAATTTTAATAACCATCAGTCAATTAATCGGTTATCGGCAGGTACTAACACTTAGTTATCAGTAGCGATAAAATCCAAAACGGGTCGACCTCTACTGAATACTTTTCAGGACTTTTCCAGTGCCACTACAAACGTAATGATCAAATTTTGTGGTGTACCAAACATATGTGGAATAAGAGCTATGATCAGCTAGATCTAAATTTAATTTATAAAAATGTCTCTTTGGGTTCCCTAGTTGTCCTACCTAGGTTAGGCTGACTTCACCTGATGAACCGGACTGCTTTCCACACACACACACACACACACACACACACACACACACACACACCTCCTGACTCTGAAGAGGAGCTGAGTGAGCAATCCAAGTGCGTGTGCTCAGGGTGCGGGTCCTGCTTGGTGACTCGCTGCGGGGTGCTGGTACAGGGAAAGGGCCATTCTCTGCCTGTCCTACTCCTCCTCTCCCTCACACTCCTTCTCTTCACAGGCTTCCTCTGTCTATGCCTGCCTTCCACGCTACGCTCTGTAACAATAGACCAGCCTCACACGCTCACCCTGAGCCTACACTGCTTCTCTTGGGCTGTCAGAATGAATTTCACTGTGTGAATACTATTCCAATTTCTAGATTTATGTTTTCAAAGGCAAAAATCCACATCTAATTTTTTAAAGATCACACGTTCTACTTTATGTCACCCAAATGAAACACGCACATGTAAAAGAAGCGTGCGCAAATGCGTAATTTATGACATGCTATATATTTACATTTAATTAATGAGACATCAATATTCTAATTAAATATACACATGGTGAAGTACACGGTCAGCAGTGCAGCATTGTTTTTTCCCCCTAGGAAGTGAAGATGCCACTCTGGACTTAGGCTCGTCTATGAGGGTTAAACGGGAAAACATTATATGTACAGCCAAGTCAAAGATTGGAGAGATTAAACATTACTGTGAGTAAATCAATACAAATAAATCTGAAACATTTAAGTAATAACAGCTTTATCCCTCCCTCGCTCACATACTTGCTCTCAGCCTAGAACCCCTACCGAATAATCCTGAACCTCCTACAGGGACAGCGAAGTCAAGCAATCACTAGGTAGACTCAATCTAAACTGTAATCATCTCATCCTCCTGCATGGCTCCATCTGAAACCCTTAGCAGGGGTGCTGGACCCGATGAACTTGTGGAGTTGCAGTACTTCAATAGAGAGGTAAGATTTTAAGCAAGTAGCTCTCTCCAGCTCACCTGCCAAGGCCTTGCATGTGTCTGGAGTGTTGGAGATGTCCAGCAGTGAGCCCATAGAGAGCGAGTGCTCTGCTGAGGGCCTCTTACGAGGGGGAAAGGGCGAGATCTCTGTCTCTTTAGCGAGTTGGGCCAGAGTGTCACGCAGACGCCGCCGCTTCCGATTACTGGTGGGCGTCGTGAGAGAAAGAAGGGACACGGCCTTCTTCATCGCTGGGCTCTCCGACTAAGTGACAAGAAGGCAAGGAGATGCAGAAAAGTTCAACTTTCCACAAAGAGATTAGTATGGAGTTAGATATCCCTGCCACTGCAACAATGACTGCTTTTATAATACTTTAATATAGCATGTGTAAAACCCATGTCAAGTCCTCACTGAGTGGTGTATAGCGCAAAAAGAAACTTTCCCAGAATTAGGGGAACCCTTTCCATGAATGATTAATTAAATTTTTTATATTAATTACATGCTTAAAATATCACTTGTTGCATTTGTAACTCTCTACATAATCATTTTTGCTCATTTTCATAATCTATTTCTACAGCTGACTATATATTTAAAAATAATAAAAATAATTAAAAAGTATGGGAGCTGATAATATTTTGAAATGGCAGGATAACTTGAGATAGCCATAGATCTCAAAATTATAAGTCAAAATAACATTTATAATGGGTTACTAAGTCATATAAATTTTAATTTGTTAATAAAGTAGAATTAATGATATAATATGAATGAGATTAAAATCATTCAACGTTCAATACATTTCACTTTTCAATGTCTTGAAATAACCAGATCTTATATTAATGACATGGCACTTCCCTTTTAAAATTTTTAATAAAAATGTGCATGAGGCACATAAAGCAAAAGTAGAGCAATCAACAATAAGAGTCAGATGAAATGGTTAACTGAATAATATAAAAAAAATTGTAACTAAAATATAAAATGGTATACCACTTTTATACACATTCTTTGTGTTACCTTCTCGTATGAGTACATAGATTCTCCAGCTCGAGCATCCATCTGAATACTGCCCCAAAACCACTTGAAGGAGAGAAAGGGTAGAAAATACAAAACCAGCAGATTAGACGAGCCAAGCCCACATTGTTTGACCCACTTATTCACACACACACCCCATACAGCTGGCATTTTTACTGAGGAATCCGAATAGATCACACGTGACAGATTAAAAGAATATAAAGTGGTCGAATTCATCCTGTTGCTCAGGATGTGCAGTCAAGGCCAGAGCGCAAGCTCACCTCCTGTTTTACAACGTACAGTCTCTTAGACGGCACGAAGGGCAGCTCTTTAACGGAGTTCTCTTCCACCACCAGGTGAGTGCACTTCTCATCTCCGACCTCCAGAAAGCGGCCACCTGAAGCACAGAACCATGTCTGTAAATTAACCTTAAAAATGATAACCCCAGTCTGTCTTTGGACAGAAGAGCCCAAAGACTGCGTAAAGGCCAAACAGGGTAGTGATCATAACCCTGTTCCTGAAGCTCTACCTTCCTACAGAATCCAATACCAGCCCTAAATAATTACTACAGATCATCGGTACAATCATTTACCAGAGTCAACACTGCTGGATTACGCCTGGAATTAAACCTGTAGCAAGGTAAAGCTCCAGAAGCAAAGTTGGTTACTGCTTCAGAGAATTTCTGAAAGAGAAACCGAGCAGATCACGATAAAAACCAACAAATAGGCCCTACCACTTTATGTGAAGTGCTGAAAAATATTAGTTCTTTTATCAAACAGAGTCTTACACAGCATTTGGCAACACAAAGTACATGGAATTCAAACAAAAACTTTCACACTCCTACAACAGAACAATGCTTTGTAGTTTGTCAGCAGCAGCTGCTGAAGGAGATTTAAAGACGATTCTTCCGTACCGTGCTTCAGCGTCCTTTCCTGCATATTGCTTTTTTCCTCCTCAGAGAATCCCAAAAAGCTCAGAACGCAATCCTGAAACGGCGGCACTTTGAAGGCCATACGGAACTCCTCATCACCCGCGTGGAAGTTGCTGCAAGCAGAAGGTTGGCATCAGCGCTCTCAGCATAAATAACAACCTGGCATAAACATATGCTCTGGAAAGGTACAGGATTCATACTTTTTAAACTGATTTTAATGAATCTCTGGAGAACTAAAAGCATAAGCTATCCTGTTCTGAGGCGGAAAAACATCCACACATCCTTGATCCTGACATTCAAAATGGCAAATAAATAAAATGAGACTGATAGCTTTCTGAATATAAATATCAATCCTCTTTCATCATTCTTCAAATTTAGATGAACACCGGTGCATGCGCGCGCACACACACACACACACACACACACACACACACACACACACACACACACACACACACACACACACACACACACTCTCTCTTACACGTTATCCTTGTGCTCCCAGGCCTTATGAATCCAGTCTGGAGTGAGGATGGGTGTACCCATGCACACAGCCAACTACACCATAAGAAAAAAAGAAAAGAAAAGAAGAGTTAGAGAATGACAGTGCACGAATCAAACTCGGCCCCAATGCATTATGCATATGTACCTAATGCATGATTCAGCCTAAAAAAAGAAGAAGGCAGTTTTATGTGCTATATGATAAATATGTGCACCCTTAGACACTCCAAAACAACACATAACTACTCCGCTACAGAGGATGGATTTTCGTAACATCTGGAGCTACAAGAAAACATGCCAGACAACTGCCATTATTACAATGAAGCTCAATTACCAGAACTGCTCAAATGTTGTGTGTACCTCCTAAACAAACAATGCTGTAGAAAATGGAGACATTGTATTTACTAATTCTTCCCGCAACATTAATTATATAATGTACACAACATACAGGAAGAAAAACAGGTATGCTCTTTGTCAAGCATACCTTAGCATTTATGATTTCATATGTAGGGGAGTTGGCGGGACAGACACACAGTGTATAAGAAATTAAATAATTCGCTTTTACAATATCCTTCCTGCAGGTACACTGTCAATCACAAAAACCTTGACGTGCCTTATTCGAACATCTTTTGCGCAGCCAAGCGCAGCACGGATTCCAGGCCAGGCTTTCAGTGGCAAAGGGGATGGGAGATTGAAAAAGTGAAGTGAACCCAAGTGAATCAATAAAACCAAGGGCTCTATATTTCGCCAAGTCTCTCAGGGAGGACAGAGCAATGCTTTATGTGGACTTTAGAACAGGGCTTATAGGCTACGTGCTAGCACTCCAAAGGTATTTGATCAGTCCAGATCTCCACACTCAGGAAACAACTATTTTTGCTGCAACACTTGCGCTACTGAATGTTCAATACCGTCATTAGGCTCAATAGTCAGAGACAAGCAAACGTGAATAAATCGGTTGCCATAGGAACAGGGAAACCCAATTTCCAGTCCTTGACATCCAAAACACCAGAAAAAGAACAAAAACATTCAGATGTTCAATATGAATATTCTTTTTTAAAAAAAATCTTAAAAAAAAAAAAAAAAAAAAGTAATCTTATGTTCAACCGCAGATGTTCATCATATATCGTTCAGCTTTTAAATGGTTCACTTAGACAAAATATTCAAGTTGTCTGTCCAGTAAACAGAGGATCCTGGTTTTCATTTGCCAAACGAACTACAATTAGAACTAAAAGGGCTGTCAGGGCTGACATGATACTAACTAGGCACTTAAACAGTCCAAATATCAACCAGTGTAACAAGTGGAAAATTTGGAAATAAAAAGCAACACTTAATCCATCAAATAAACATTACTGTACACAGCTGCCAAATGTGCCTAATATTTAAACAGTAAGATTAAGTTTATAAAATAGATCCGTGCTGTAATCATAAGACTGTCTTTTTTCAGTTAACACTGGACAGGCTCCTCTTTGGCTGCAAAACATTTGAACAACCTCTGCTTCAAAATACCTGCAGTCCATTCCTGACATTCTAGATCTGGCTCTATCACAGTGTCTGTCTACAGAACATGGTGTGATAACACCCTGAACAAAACCTGAAAAACTGTTTAAACAGTTCAAATACAGGACAACCGACAACAGTGCAAGCTGCAAATAAATGTACCAAATAACACTCCCGGTGTTAATTATATAAGTATATGCATGTATTTGACAGCCCTGTGTGCATTCCTTTCTAATATCCTCATGTAATATTTAGCTTAAATAATAAATGACTAAACTGCTCATTAGAAATTTTACATTTACTTATCTGTGAATTGTGGAACTTGTATTTACAACTGTTTGTGGTTCCCGAACCTGATCTGCACCCCGCCCGAGTCAGTAAATCCTTTCGGCCATGACCGAGATTAGCACCTCTCCGACTCTTTTACTTTAGAAGAGGCATTTTTGCTGTCCGAGTTCCATTGTTGAAATGCGTGAGGAGTCTAGACTAGTTAGTCTAGCTAGAGTTCTAGAGTTCACTGTACCATTTTCATACAGTTGCAGAGAGGATGTAGGCTAGATAAAGTTGTGCTATTTCATGTAGGTGACATATTGCTTTGATTATTTTTGATATGGACATATGGTAAGAACGCATTTGTAACTACATACTGCGTGTATTCATCTCTACTGCTATGCCATAACTTACATGAACTTGTGTTCTTAGCTTGCTAGCTATCTGATACCAATCACATTCCCCAAATTCTGATTCCCACCCCTGGAATATGTTTAATCGGAAATTAGCTAGCGATGTTGCAAGGAGTCGGTAAGAGAAGAGGTAGGTTAACTAAAGTGGTGTTGGTTCATAAGGGTGTGACCAAATATTACTGCAGGAAATGGTTTATGGAGGATGAGGACGTACTGTTGCATGAACACATTTGTAGCAAAATACTGGCCGTATTTATGACGACCATTATGTTGTTTGTTTATCTATCTAGCTATCCAACAGTGTCACAGAACCTCTTTTGAAACACAGGGCACTGTCCAAAAACTGGAATCTCAATGACTTCTAATAAGAAGGATGCATCTTTTAGACCCTACTACAGTTGCAATCAAAATTATTCAACACCCATTGCAAATCAGGGTTATTGTCAAAATTGACACTTTCATCTGTTTGCCATGAACAAATCAAACAAAAGTCATTGAGATCGTTCAACACAACGAATCCTTCAAGTGGTTTCCTCAAAGTCAATTGAAAATGCAACTTATGATTTCTCCAGTTTCAAAATTTATTCAGCCCTTTCATGGCAATCATCTTCAGTACTAAAAGAGTACCCTTTTGCTGTTATGTGGCCAAATGAACAACCTGAAAATGTATTTAAATTCAAATACCATAAGCCTTCAGCTTGCCCAGATTTAACTACAGAGGATATGATGTAGTGCTGAAATACAAACCCTATATTTCTCCCCGTGAGTGGAATGAGCAATGAGGTGGGTGACTTTAGTACTGAAGTCCTTACGGATGGTGCCACCCATGTGATGCACCAGGTTAACTAGCTTTACCTGAGAAAAACAAAATGAACATGTGAGGTTACATGGAAGTAGAAATTTCCTGCATCAAATATGATTAGACTATAGAAACTCACCACTTCATCTTTCTTGCGGAAGCCAGTGAAACAGAGTGACAAATTGAGCATGGTGGTGGAGTAGAGAGGACGGGACGAGAACGGCAGCGGCTACACAAAAAGAGAGAGAGAGAGAGTGGGATATGGAACAAACAAGGAAGATCTATAGATATGTAAGGAATAATTCTAAACTTTGACCCTCAAAGACAGCAGAATCAATGAATATACATGGATAAGCAAATTATAAAAGGCCCCATTAATCTGCAAATCCCAACGCTACTTTAGTGATTATGATCTGCTAAAACCGATGGTGTACGACAATAATAGATAAAGGCAAGAAGCCATGTTTCCTGTAATGAGACTGAGCTTATGTGTCGGTTTTCCACAGAAGTACTAGGAGCGTCTGTTTTAAACGAAGAAATGTGAATTCAGACTGTGTAAACATCACTAGATCATCATTAACATGTTTTTATCAGCACATGTGCAAGGGGGGAAAAAAGGGACAACAGATGCAGAAGACTTTCTTGTTTTGCTTTCTTGCTCCATCAGAACGAACCTGGCAGTCATGTGTACCCAGCGCAGGTGCTGTGGCATACACAGATAACCAAGAAGCATTTTGCGGTCTTTACGCCAACACTCAAAAGCTGCTTAGAAATCAATTTGTCTTTGAAAGAGAACTTCAAGCTCTGTCAGATTTGCATTTACTGCCTATGGGTAGAAGTCAGTCAACTTTATTGTCATTCAGACCATACAAGGGGCGCACAGTGGAACGAAGTGGCGTTTCTCTGAGCTCAAGTGTGCAGAAATCCAAAAATAAAATCAATCAATTATTGCACATAGTACCTGTAAACTTCACACTAGTAAGTATTAATTAAAAAAGGTTAGAGTAATTTGAAACTGAATTAGTGCACAGAAAAAGAACAGCAGTTTAAGTACAAGTTAAATTGTACCTTTGAAATGCAGGAACTGCAACAATTTCACTGCTCAAGTGCAGAAAAAATTTCTCAAGACATAGATGCATGTGTGAACCACTGATCGGTGTGTGTGTGTGTGTGTGTGTGTGTGTACACTCATTCTTACCTCTCCCTTCCCAGCACAATGCAGTACCACAGGGGGGCCCAAAATGCGGTTGTCATTTTTGTATAAATAGCTGTAGTCAGGAGACTGGAAGTCCTTCAGTACAAAGACTGTCTCGTACTCAGCGTTTTCTCCATCGCCAAACTCTCTGACATTGTCTGTCTTTATACAGGGGACGTTTATGTCCTAACGGGACATGCAGAAAGATTCAAAGTCAAAGAGATGTTTTTTGGTTTCTTTGTTTTTTTTTTAATGTAAAACATGAAAAAACCTGCAACCAATAATGCACAATATTCTGATGGGAGCTGCTTGGGTATAAAAAAAAAAAAAAAAAAAAAAAAGAGAGAAAAAAATTGTGAACAGTATTGGTAAAGGGGGATTTAAAAAAAGCTCCTCTTTTGCTCAAAAGATATATAACGATCAAGAGGAAACGCAATAAAGCTGTCGACATTTCATGACACAGAGACTCAGTGCCTCATTTGTAACAGGGATCCAAAACACTCTTTTAGCGAACATGTAAAAAAGCTCAAACACAGAACGTAATACAGAACGACATTCCAGTGAATCAGCAGGGACAATTACAAAGATGAAAAGACGCACAAGGACAGGGTTTCTTTTGTTTACTCAAGGATGGCCCACTGCATGATGAAACGCAGCAAAGAGAATAATGATTCGGTTCTCAAGAAATTCTCTCGCTGCAGTAAAAACCTCAGAAAGGCTTTTACCAGCTACATTTATGTCATAACGATAACATGTTAGTGAACTCCGAGTATTCGGTGACTCGCCCCATTTGAGTACGTGAGGAGAAAGGAACAAAAAATAAATATCAGTAGATTAAAAAGGAGCACCAGTGTGGATTAATTGTTAACCAGATTAGCAAACACTGATTACAGAAACATAAAACACCACGTAAGAGATCACTGTTAGGAAAGACACCACATTGTATTAAAGTGACGAGTTAAACACGAGTGTCGCACAAGTTCCCGGTAAATTACTCATGCAGACAAACCCTCCGGGGTGAACTCGAGCATGCAGAGAGGCCCCCTGTCTCCAAGACGTACCATGTTGACTATAGATTTGATTAATTTCTCAGCCGACTCTGAGCCCGGGTCACCTTCTTTAATCTTGACCACCGGGACTTCCATTACTCGGATGGCCTGTAAAAAAAATTTTTTTTTTAAGCGTTCGAACATCAACCTGGCAACCCGTTGGCTTACAAATTCAGCCTGATATCCACACGAGCCAGAAGGCAAGAACTTCTAACAAATGTCAACCCGAGTCTGGGAAGAAAAGTTCTGAGAATTCAAAGTGCCGAGTGGTCGATTCGCCCAGCCGCTGCTTTTTGCCTCCGATTAAGCAGTGTGGATGTGCCCCTACTGCAGAGTGGGAACAGGGACAGTGCATTTCAAAGAGCCTGGCCATCTGACAACTCTCTTATGCTTTCTCAAGGGCAAAAATACCTGGATTCCTGGATCCCCCCCACAACTATACAGACACTGGATGGAACATCTTAACCTCACCCAGGGCTCACTCTATAACCCAGAGTGAAACACTAAAAACAAACAGAAGATGAGGAATTCGAAAAACTTTGATGGTTCCCCTCCCTAAATCTAAAACATACTGGAGGACTCCAAAACTGAGATCAAAAGTTTTTAAAACCATAATAAATTACTTAAGACAATAAACATGAGCAGTGTAATCTGATTTTTTTTCTCTATTTTAGACCCACATGCGCATATCTGGTGATATTCAGGAGATTTAATACATGTATATTTATTGCTTAAGACAATCTGAAATAAAAATTAAAATCTTGTGCTGTAAGGTCATTAGAACTTACAATTAGGGGTGTGCAATAAAAGAAAATGTTTTTTAATCATAATATTTAAACACAGCATTACGATACATGATGTGCACTGTAATATCACAAGAGTTTGGGATTACGAGGTTCCAGTTAAAAAGGATTAATATGACCAATCTATCATGATACTTAGACATGATATACACCATGATATTCACAAACAGCTGGCAAAAAAGTAGTCTTGCATTTTTTAAATTCATTTTTTAGCTTATTTAAAATGCCCATCCTTTAACAGTACCGCTTATCCTACACAGGAAGCCTGGAGCCTATCCCAGGGGACTCGGGGCACAATGCGGGAGACACTCTGGACAGGGTGCCAACACATTGCAGGACACAATCGCGTGCACACACACTATGGACAATTTAGAGATGCCAATCAGAATACAACACGCTTCTTTGGACTGGGAAAGGAAAGTGGCGTACCTGGAGGAAACCTAAAAAGCACAAGAAGAACATGGAAGCTCCGCACACGCAGGGCGGAGGTGGTATTCAAACCCCCATCCCCAGAATTTTAAAAAGACTCAAAACAGTACAAAACCTAATCAGCCGCTACGCTTGCAACTGTTATTTAAAAGATGTCACATATTAGAAAAGTGTATTGCGACATAATGCATTATATTAGGCCCGGGCGATAAAACGGTATCGGTATTTATCGACGCTACACCTTTATACTGTTGATAGAAAAATTGTTCAATGTAACGTTGGATAAAACGTAAACCGACATGAAGTTTGATTGCATGAACGACCCTAAAGCGTGCGTCCTCCCTGGATCATAACCATATCTTAAGCCTTGATAAAGGAGTGTGCTACGAGTGACAAGCAAACAGCCAATAATAAGTTGTGCGAAAATTAGTTCAGAGGCTACCGAGGAGATTGTGGGAAAAAAAGGACGTCAGCCCACCAGTGTGGCAGAACACCGCTGTGTAGAAGATTTGTAGTTCGCATGCGCAGGCCTCCGCTTTAAAAAAAGATTACAATTTATCGACTCCGAATGATACGCAACATGATATCGTAATAAATGTTTTAGCTGTACCGCCCAGCCCTACATTACATCACTATCATACTGGTATCATCTTATTGCCCAGTATTTCACTGGAATCAAATTAGGACACACCCCAGCATACCCAATTTTACGACTCCAGTGATTTCACTATTAACGCTCTTCACAGAGACACATTCCTTATATTTTACAGCAAAAGCCAGACAACCACATTAAAAACATGTGCCTAATTTCTTTCAGAGAATTAAGGTAAATATAAGACAGCGTTCAACAACCTGAGATGAAGCGCATTCAAAACCACAAAGGCAAGACAGCCACTGTCAGAAGGTAATTGTTTTAAGGATGTGTAGGAGTAAAATGTCAACATCTAAAGTGTGGAACATTTAGCTCCTGACAGCAATCTCATTTAAAATGGAAATTGGGCCGGCACCTAAACGCAAACATGGAGAACAGATTTACTCACTCAACATTAAGAACCTCAGCTACTCTATCAAGGTACACTCCTGAACCAACAGGATGTCTCTTCTGATGAAACTGTACCGTTAAGCACTACAGGCTCCTACAACAAAACAATTCTGTTAAACATATTTGCTGGTAGCTGACTGCTCCTGCCTACATCCATTCATTAACATGAAATTCAATTCGAGTAATGGAAAAACCACAATATTCACCGGACGCGGGAAGAAAAACATGTCCTCGTTAAATTCCTGACTCGGGGTAAGCAGGAAAACGGCTATTAATTGCAACCATGATTCGCTGACACTAAGACAAACCGCAGGGACAGAAACTCTGAACCGAGACATAATTCTTGTGCAGAAAACAGGAAACGCTGTCTGCGCTGATCTGTCTGCAGATATAACTACCGGCAGGCAAAAATAATCTAATAGCAGGAGAGGGGCAGATTTTTATTTTTTTTTTGCGCAGGAGTCCAGTAAAACAAAGTAATAAAACAAATTACATAAAACATAAAACAAATTTTGGGCCCCCCTGTGGTACTGCATAAAACAAAGTAATAGTCATTTTTCAAGCATTTTCCAGATGTTCTTTCTTTCCATCGATGAGAGTTATTAATTGCAATGTTTTCATACACCTGTTCCGTAAGGAACAAACATATACAATCTGTATTGGAGTTCATTTTTTTTTTTTAGATTGTTACGGAAAAAAAAAGCTTGATTTGCGACGTGTTTTTTAAAAATTTGTGGGGTTTTGTGTTGCAGAATTCTACTTGAAATTGGTCAAATTGTAATGGTCGTTTGCAGTGATGTCTGTTGGTAAATGAGACGTGCCGTGACCCGAATATTCGGTCATTTTGAAAAACTTCAAGCTCATCCAAATTTTGCAGCATTTATCTTGTGCGGATTGTGATTATACAGCTATAAATGGAAAACGTGATGTGCCTTGTAATACTTTAGCCATAACGTGCCATGCCTTAATATTTGCCTAGGTTAATAAAACCATTATTAATTTGTCATTTTCCTTTTTTTTTTAAATCATGCCACAATCTATCAAAACTCTCAATGCTTGCACCACTTATTTATGTAAAAAAAAATTCAAATAGGCTCATTAGCATATCTTCTGCCCTGCTTTTGTCAAACATACAACACAACACTGCTTTTCCATTAAGACAGCAAGACAATCAGAGTTTACCTCAAGCGCCTTTATAAGTGCAGCATCTGCGCCCGCTTCCCTCACCAGCACAACCCTGGCCTCCACTCGCCGCAGCATTTCTGAAAGACATTTTTTAAAAAGCCCAGCGGCACAATAAGCCTCCTAGGAAATAAAAAGGCTGTCATACAGAAATAAATAAATAAATATATATATATATATTTTTTTTGCATATTATATATATATATATATATATACACACACACACACACACACACACACACATATATAAATAAATAAATAAAAGACACCCAGTCCCCTTGGCAATAGCTGAAATATATGACAAGCCTGTAGAAATGACGTTTAATTCTGACAACGGAGAGCCAAAGGCCACGTTGTTTTACCCTCTGCGTCGTCCGAGGTCAGGCCGAGGAACGTGTGCTCCTTGGAGGTCTCAGCCATTCTGGAGTCAAAGACGGAGGAGTCTACAAGCAGGCTACGGATCGTCCCAAAAGTGCTGTCAGCCATGGCGTCACGACCCAGTTCTGTCCAGAAAAAGAAGAAAAAAAATACCTCATAATTGAGAACTGAAAGACCTCGACACCAACCTGCAGAGTTTGTATCCAGCATTTCTTTTCACTATTGATTACAGCAGGTAGTGGCTCCAGGGTTCGACCCTGAGCTCGGGTTACTGTCTGTATGGAGATTCCTCATGATTCCCAAGTGACTCAAAAACACACCAGCATTTGGATAGTCTAAAGGAAAAAAAAAAAATAGTGCCTGGGTGTGAACATGTACAGTATGTGGTGCTCTGCAACGGTTCGGTGTCCCATTAAGGCCGCATTCCTGCCTTGACCCCAGTGTATCCAGTATAGTGTACCCAGAGTTCTCAGTGTAGCGTTCCCAGTGTATCCAGTATAGTGTACCCAGAGTTCTCAGTGTAGCGTTCCCAGTGTATCCAGTATAGTGTACCCAGAGTTCTCAGTATAGTGTACCCAGAGTTCTCAGTGTAGCGTTCCCAGTGTATCCAGTATAGTGTACCCAGAGTTCTCAGTATAGTGTACCCAGAGTTCTCAGTGTATCCAGTATAGTGTACCCAGTATAGTGTACCCAGAGTTCTCAGTGTATCCAGTATAGTGTACCCAGAGTTCTCAGTGTATCCAGTATAGTGTACCCAGAGTTCTCAGTGTATCCAGTATAGTGTACCCAGAGTTCTCAGTGTATCCAGTATAGTGTACCCAGAGTTCTCAGTGTATCCAGAGTTCTCAGTGTATCCAGTATAGTGTACCCAGAGTTCTCAGTGTATCCAGTATAGTGTACCCAGAGTTCTCAGTGTATCCAGTATAGTGTACCCAGAGTTCTCAGTGTATCCAGTATAGTGTACCCAGAGTTCTCAGTGTATCCAGTATAGTGTACCCAGAGTTCTCAGTGTATCCAGTATAGTGTACCCAGAGTTCTCAGTGTATCCAGTATAGTGTACCCAGAGTTCTCAGTGTATCCAGTATAGTGTACCCAGAGTTCTCAGTGTATCCAGTATAGTGTACCCAGAGTTCTCAGTGTATCTAGTATAGTGTACCCAGAGTTCTCAGTGTATCCAGTATAGTGTACCCAGAGTTCTCAGTGTATCTAGTATAGTGTACCCAGAGTTCTCAGTGTATCCAGTATAGTGTACTGTACCAAGAGTTCTCAGAGTAGTGTTCCCAGTGTAGTGCACCCAGAGTTCCCAGTATAGGCTCCAGATCCACTGACCAGGAATAAAGTGCTTACTGAAGCTAGATGAATGAATGATTGATTGATTGATTATTAGTTTGCAGAACGTTGTAAACAGTTGAGTGTTTCTCCACGCAGCTGTTAGTCTAGATGTGGAGAATAATACAAAACACAGAACGAGCTGATCTGACACAACGCAGATTTCAACAGCTGGAAGTGATTCCTACTTATTAACCAGCTGTAAGGAAAATGAAACGTGTAGAAACATTCTGTTTCAACATCCTACACAATGACTGGAAGAACGCAGAGTACATTTTTATGACGAGATACTTGGATTCTACTACAAGAGTGCACCGGATATCCGTTCTCCAGTCGAGTCCGAGCTCAAATCCTCTGGAAATATAACCGCTTTCAAACACGGACAGCTCTGTGGCAGGTGGAGGGGCGCGGCCGAGACAACTAATTCGACTCAAATAGATATAATAATAATAATAATAATAATAATAATTCCGAGTTCGATTCAACATCTTACCGAGAGCTCAGCTGCAAGCAGACGTTCTAAGAGGTGTGGAGAACTTGCCCAAGCCGAGAGTTCAGCTGGCTGCTCGACCAGCTCAGCTCAGCAGGTTAGCTACCTAGCACACTGGCTAGTTTCGAGTCTGCTACTAACTTACCAACCGGAACAAAGTAAAGTTATCGCTCAGTAATAATAATAATGGGAAAAAACGTCTCTTATTAAGTTTAGCGCCAAAGGGAAAAAAAAAGTTTGTTCCGAAAAGTTACCGCAATACTATGAGACGAGTGTAAACATCAGGTCCATTGTAATGAAGGCAGTGTGCGCCGCACCGCGTTCTACTCACTTTCCCGAATTCAAAACGTCGAGCAAGCCGAGCAGCCGCGCGCTCATTGGCTGGGCGCTGTGACGTCGGCGGAACTAGTGAGTCGCGCTTTTGGATTGGCTGCTGAATTCAAACAGCGAATGCATGCTTTGTTTGGTGTGCAGTTGACCGCTGTGTTTGCAGAATGACCTCAACTTCAGGCATCATATTCAGTTTATCTTTCTTTTTATTGTTTGAAATTAAATGTTTAAATTGGTTTTGGTATTATTATTATTATTATTATTATTATTATTATTGTTATTATTATGGGTATTATTATGGTTATTGTTGTTGTTGAGTAAGCACATATCCTGGAACACTAAGCACAAGGGGGGAGAATTCACCCCGAGTAGCAGGGCACCATTTTCACACATTCATACAACTATTCACACCTAGGGGCAATTTAGCATAGTTAGTCCATCTACCTGCATGTTTTTTAGACAGTGAGAAGGAAATGAACAACCCAAAGGAAACACAAGGTGAACATGAGACACAGCAGACAGACAATCACCTGTGCTCGGGAGTTGTGAGGTGACTATTATTATTATTATTATTATTATTAATGTTGTTATTGTTGTTGTTATTATCCATCCATCCATCCATCTTCTACCGCTTACTCCTTGTCAGGGTCACAGGGAAACTGGAGTCTATCCCACTTTCGGGCTCAAGGCGGTGTACACCCTGGACAGGGTGCCAGTATTATTATTATTATTGTTGTTGTTATATTCCTTCATATAAATATCCTGGGATAAAGTGTTAAGAAGGCACTCCATTCAAGCTACAAGATGAATGATGGGAGAAAAAGGGGTTTTGTGTATAAATGTGTAAATGTAAAAGTATGCTGTTTTCTTTATAAAGTTAATGAATAGGGAGAGATGCTTCTTACAGTTTCAGAGGCAGCACTTCTCATGATGAGTGCAGGGATCATAAAGAGTCAACAGCAAACAGACAACAGCAATTTATGTCACCATAAGCAGTCCCTGACATGAAGGTTAGTCAGCCAATTTGCCTTCAACTTTCAGTTGCAAAGCCTGCGTTATTCCTGTAAAGAAAAGCTCTTTTAATTTATGGCATGTTTGGACCTTCTTCATTTTTTTTTTACCTTTAAATGACAGCATGCCATCTATCCAGGCAGCCAAATATGTGTGCGAGGACATGCATTCCATTAAGGCACCAATCAAGGTTGGACATGTATTTCAAAAACTATGGGAGTGCAGTGGTGGGAGTGTCAATAAGTTAAAAGAAAATGCATATTTATTATGCCTTGTAACATTTCAGCCACGCGCCTTAAACCTTAGGCCAAGATAGATTCACTACACGGCAGGTGTTTGACAAATTAAGCCATCATTGGTGTCTCCTAAAGCGACACAAAGCAAAACAGCAGCCTTTATTTTTTTGGCAAATGAGACCTCCTCTTGAAGATCGGAATCTTTGTTCCTGCCAGCATGCTTGCTCCAGATGCACGGTCTCATGATGAAATTCCTCCCATGCCAGCTTCAAAAAGGTTGAGAGGATTTTGTGCCGAGCCTGAAGGACACATTGACTAGAGTTAGTGAGAATTTTTTGTGTTGTTTAGTTTTTTTGTTCTCCCTTTTATATTAAATTTCTGTCTCTTCCTTTGTGCTAGATGTGCACTCTCTCAGTTGCTTCACGGGTCCCTCTGGAGCTTGAAAGCCCCCTCCTCTGTAGAATAAAGCCCACTGAAGCTTGCCTTGCCCTCTCCTTCTTTCTGTCAGTCTTCTCTACACTGACTGACTAACACAGACTACATGTTCGTGCGAAACCTTTCCCACAGAGCCCACGAACACGCAGTCGTCTGTCGGAGACTGCAAGACAATCCAGAATTCATTTGGAGAATGAAATTCATCATTCTGTCACAAAGGTAGACACAGTGTTACTGAGGTATTAACACAGCAGGTATGGTAGTTAATACATCATATGTGTAGTCTTAATGCTACCTTTCAGAATGCCTGTGCTTTTCACTGAACATTTGAACAGAGAAGGAGATGAAATTAAGGTAACATTTTTTAGTGTGAAGAACAATTTGCCTGTTGTTAAGTTAATAGATTTAATACCTTTTAACGTGGGTGAAACTTTAGTAAAGTGGCTTTACTTTGCTTTCCAGAACAATTCTTTAAAACATTTCCATTGTATATAAACACATCAGTGACAAATTAAAGGAAACCCACTCCAACCTCAGACTAAGACCTGGATCCATACTGAGAACACTGCCACACCTGCTGACCTAGCCTCCAACTTCAACTTCTCCCATACCTCGCGTCCCAACAGACGAGGGGGTGGTACAGGTTGGCTTCTCTCCAAAACATGGAAATTTACCTGTCTTTCTCCCTCTTGCTCCTACACTTCATTTGCATTTCATGCTGTTACAGTCACTGACCCTGCCAAAATGCACTTTCTTGTTCCTGCAGGTCAACTGGGGAAGTTCAACGATGAACTTGACACGTTACTGTCCACCATCCCGGATGATGGAACTCATCTTGTGGTCCTTGGTGACTTCAACATTCATCTAGACAATCCACATTAAGCTGACTTTCTTGTTCTCCTTCCCATATTTGACCTCAAGCAGATCACCACACCAGCAACCCACAAAGCCGGCAAACAGCTAGACCTCATCCTCACACGTAATTGCACTACACACAATCTACTCATTATTCCTCTCCACACTTCTGACCATTTCTTTATCCAGTTCTCTATTTCTGTCCCCTCACCCACCTTACTGTCCCCACCTTCTCTTTCCTTTCGTCGCAATCTTCGCTCCTTTTCCACCTCACACTTCTCCGTTGTCACAGCCTTACGTCCCTCTGATAGCCACCTCTCCACACTGGACTTAATCACCGCAACTGACATGCTATGTTCCACTGTAACATCTTCTCTTGACAGCATCTGCCCCTAACCTCCAGACCTACTCACACATCACCCTCTAGCCTTTGACTCTCAGAATCTCTGCATAACAACCGGGCCAAACTAAGAGCAGCTAAAAGGAAGTGGCGTAAATCTAACAATCTGACTGACCTAACCAATTACCAAACACTTTTCTCCTCTTTTTCCAATAGCATCTCCATTGCTAAAGCCACATACTACCAAGAGAGGACTGGCAGTTCTCCCAACACCTGCACTTTCTTCAAAACCTTTTCTTCTCTTCTCTTTCCCCCTCCTCCCTCTTCCCCTACCTCTGTCACTGCAGTTGACTTTGCCACTTTCTTTTCCAACAAGGTTACATCAATCAGGAACCAGTTCTTAAACCCAGACCATGCATAGACCAGCTCCCCCTCCATGTAACTCCCAACTGACTTCCTTCTTTCCCCTCTCAGAGACTGATGTCTCTAAACTCCTCCTCTCTAGCCATCCCACAGCCTGTCCTCTTGAACCTATTCCTTCTCACCTTCTTCAGTCCATCTCTCCCACACTATTACCTGCACTCACACACATCTTTAACACATCCTTCTCTACATCAAGAATATCAGACCCTACCTCACCCTAAGCACAGGCTACACAGATACTAATCCAGGCACTTCTTATCTCAAAATTGTCTACTGCAACGCACTACTCTCGGGCCTCCCAGCCAGCTCCATCAAACCCCTTCAGATGATTCAGAATGCAGCAGCACACCTTGTATTCAACTAGGCCAAGAGAACCCATGTCACACCCCTCTTCATCTCCCTCCATTGGCTTCCTGTAGCCGCCCGCATCAAATTCAAGCTCTTGATGCTCACCTACAAGACCTTGTCTGGAACAGTTGTGGAGTTTCTTTGATTTTGCATTCATTTCTGTGATCCCAAAAACTCTCTCCTGAAGGCTTACGTTCCCTCAAGCAATCTGGTATCAATCAATGACCGACGCTTAGTAGTACCTACTCAGCGTGGCTCAAGGTCGATTTCCAGGACCTTCAAACTAACTGTGCCTCAGTTGTGGAATGAACTTCCAACCTCAATCTAGACCGCAGAATCGGTCACCATCTTCAAGAAACAGCTAAAAACCCACCTTTTCTATGAACACCTAACCAACCCATTAAAAAAAAATAATAAAAAAGCTTACCCTTGCACTTACACCTCTACTCTGTGCACTTTGCTTCTTCTGGAACTCAATTAATGGATCTTGTATAGTAGCACTACTTGCATTGTTCTCTGCTTGATATATCGCTTTGCTTGTATTTTCTCATTTGTAAGTCACTTTGGATAAAAGTGTCTGCTAAATGAATAAATGTAAATGAAAAAGCAATACAATGGTTGGTAAGGTGTTGGGCAATCACAAGGTACCAAAACAGCTTCAGTGCACCTTGGCATAAATTTGACAAATCTCTGGAAGTGTACTTCCAAGAAGAATTAATCGCGGACATCCAAATGATACAATTTTACCAATGTCTTTTTAACCACAAAGATGTTTTTTTTCATAGTTTTTTGTTTATCTATGTATCTTGGCCAAGAGTGCCAATAAATTGTGATCTGACTGTTATAGCTTTAAGATATAACTAGCTATAAGATATATAGATAATGTAGGGAATGGGACAGCCACACAACGTGCAAATCTAAACTTTTTACAGTCCCTCCAGAATTTTGTGATTTTGGGATCACAGAAATGAATGCAAAATCAAAGAAACTCCACAATATTCGGAGGAGCTTGCGATTTTTCAAAATTACTTCAGATTTTCCGCAGATTTAGGCCAAGACACGTCATATGACGACATCACAATGCTCAAACAGCAACAGCCCTCATCGATTCACGTGCGTCGAACATGAGTACAGCTATAAGGTCTCCTTTACCAACAAACATCACTGCGAAAGACCGTGTAAAACAATTTCATGCAATTGCAATTTTACCTGTTCAAGTACAGTGGTGTGAAAAAGTGTTTGCCCCCTTCCTCATTTCCTGTTCCTTTGCATGTTTGTCACACTTAAGTGTTTCGGAACATCAAACCAATTTAAACAATAGTCAAGGACAACACAAGTAAACACAAAATGCAATTTGTAAATGAAGGTGTTTATTATTAAAGGTGAAAAAAAATCCAAACCATCATGGCCCTGTGTGAAAAAGTGATTGCCCCCCTTGTTAAAACATATTATAACTGTGGTTGTCCACACCTGAGTTCAATTTCTCTAGCCACACCCAGGCCTGATTATTGCCACACCTGTTCACAATCAAGGCATCACTTAAATAGGAGCTGCTTGACACAGTAAGGTCCACCAGAATATCCTTAAAAGCTACACATCATGCCGAGACCCAAAGAAATTCAGGAACAATTGAGAAAGAAAGTAATTGAGATCTATCAGTCTGGAAAGGGTTATAAAGCCATTTCCAAAGCTTTGGGAATTCAGCGCCACAGCGACGTGAGCCATTATCCACAAATGGCGAAGACATGGAACAGTAGTGAACCTTCCCAGGAGTGGCCGGCTGCCCAAAATTACCCCAAGAGCGCAGCGACGACTCATCCAAGAGGTCACAAAAGACCCCACAACAACGTCCAAAGAACTGCAGGCCTCACTTGCCTCAGTTAAGGTCAGCGTTCATGCCTCCACCATCAGGAAAAGACTGGGCAAAAAGGCCCTGCATGGCAGAGTTCCAAGGAGAAAACCACTGCTGAGCAAAAAGAACATCAAAGCTCGTCTCAATTTCTCCACAACACATCTTGATGATCCCCAAGACTTTTGGGACAACATTCTGTGGACCGATGAGACAAAAGTGGAACTCTTTGGAAGGTGTGTGTCCAAGTATATCTGGCGTAGAAGGAACACTGCATTTCATAAAAAGAACATTATACCAACAGTAAAATATGGTGGTGGTAGTGTGATGGTCTGGAGCTGTTTTGCTGCTTCAGAACCTGGAAGACTTGCCGTGATAAAAGGAACTATGAATTCTGCTGTCTACCAAGAGATCCTGAAGGAGAATGTCCGACCATCTGTTCGTTCGTACTCAAGCTGAAACGAACTTGGGTTCTGCAGCAGGACAATGATCCTAAACACACCAGCAAGTCCACCACCGAATGGCTGAAGAAAAACAAAATGAAGACTTTGGAGGTCGCCTAGCCAAAGTCCTGACCTGAATCCTATTGAGATGTTGTGGTATGACCTTAAAAAGGCCGTTCATGCTCGAAAACCCTCTAATGTAACTGAATTAGGACAATTCTGCAAAGATGAGTGGGCCAAAATTCCTCCAGGACGCTGTAAAAGCCTCATTGCACGTTATCGCAAATGCTTGGTTGCAGTTGTTGCTGCTAAGGGTGGCCCAACCAGTTATTAGGTTTAGGGGGCAATCACTTTTTCACACAGGGCCATGATGGTTTGGATTTTTGTTCACCTTTAATAATAAACACCTTCATTTACAAATTGCATTTTGTGTTTACTTGTGTTGTCCTTGACTATTGTTTAAATTGGTTTGATGTTCCGAAACACTTAAGTGTGACAAACATGCAAAGGAACAGGAAATGAGGAAGGGGGCAAACACTTTTTCACACCACTGTAGTTTTCCACAAGAAAAGCATAAAAAACACTGCAAGCTCCATCGCACGTTTTGAAAAAAGCCGCAGCGAAATCAAGCATTGTTGGCTGCAACAATCACAAAAAAAACTTCTACAGAATACTGTATGTACTGTTTTTAGTATAGACACCAGTCATTTTTAGCTTAAGTGCTTTATTATTGTTGTTGCATTTTCAGGAAAAAAAAAGTGACATGTGTCATGTTAACCTGAGCAGAACATAAGGGTTACGCAGGTCGATTCTTTTTTTTCACCCCACACTGAAGCCAAAAAAATGCAAAAAGTTCTATTGTGAGAAATGGACTGCTTTTAAAGTGAACATCAGGGGTCCCTTCACTTACAGAGTTTCAAAAGAAAAATGACAACACCATATCTCCTTCCAGTTCTCACCTGGTTTCCCTTTGAAGTTAAGCAGGGTTGAGCCTGATCAGTACCTCGATAGGAGACCTCCTGGAGAAAGCTAAGGTTTCTGCTGGAAGTGGTATTAGTGCTCACCCTGTGGCCTGTGTGCGTCCTAATGCCCCAGTATAGTGATAGGGACACAATACTGTAAAATCAGCACGGTCTTTCAGACGAGATGTTAAATGTCAGAGGTTCCGACTCTCTAAGGTCATTAAAAATCCCAGGACATTTATGGTAAAAGAGTAGGAGAATAACCCTGTTGTCCTGGCAAAATTCCCCCATTGGCCCTTCTCTATCATGGCCCCCTAATAATCTCCATCTCTGAAATGGCTACATCACTCTCTCCTCTCCACCAATAGCTGGTGTGTGGTGGGAGTTCTGGCGCATTATGGCTGCCATCACATCATCCAGGTGGATGCTACACGCTAATTGGTGGTTGAGAAGATTTCCCCCCCATACTACGTAAAGCGCTCGAGTGTCTAGAAAAGCGCTAAATAAATGTAACTGTAAAAAAAAAGAAAAGAAAAGAAAGAACTGTACTCCATGTTCAATAAAGGAAATGTTATAATTTCAGTATTTACTTTGTATGTATTTAATCACATGTTTGAAAATGTAGATGGTAATACACTAACCATATGAACCAGTTAAAAACATCAGCTTCTCTTAATAAATAACAGTGTATTATAATCATCAGCAATAAACTCTGCATTCCACATTTAATTTTTGTGCTTAGAATCATCGTCAATAAACGCCGAAATCGGATAAGTATATATACAGATGTGTGGTCAGACTTGGAAAATGTTTACAGCCTCCATTTTAAAAATCAATAAGACATGGTTCAATTTCTTTTTTTTTTACATTCACCAGGGATGTCATAATGGAACAACCTTTCTTATTATGTGTAATATTACTTGCTGTGATATTGTTACACGCTCAGTAACAAGCTGTCAATACATTCTCCAAAATGTTCTGCTGTTTTAAGCAAAATACGAAGGCCACATTTGATACGCTGCAGAGAGTGATTTGTCTTTGATTTGATTTCTTGACTAGAAACTGAATTTGTCTGAATAAAAAAAAGGTATAAAGTTCATATATAGCAATGCTATTTGTTCTTACAGTACAGTTGGAACATTTGTGCTACAATGAAATATCAAATGACTGGTAAAATTGCTTAGAGGCTAAACATCCCCAAGAGAGACATTTGAGGAACCAGAAATGAATGTTTAAAGAGCAATTACAGAACAAATAAGACACCAAATACAAAAGAGTACAGAAATCTTCTATAATATACATACACATAATACTGTAGACTGTTATTTTTACTCTAAATTGCTGCATTTCTGACCAACAGAATCGAAACAGGTAATTTTGCTGAGATGACTTCCGTTCTGTTCGAACGTCTTTGATAAACAAAAGTGATCCAGGCTAGAAGCAAAATCGGAGTGGTAATTTCAGCAGGACAGGACAATTTAGAGTCTCTTTCTCTCTCTCTCACTCAATTTCGCTCAGCGTCATGACATGATCAGGCCTGTTTCAAAAACAAGTGGCCGTGTGAGCCGACGCTGAAACGCTGCTTAAAAATACACTAGATTCCAGTTTTCCTGTAAGAAATGTCAATGCAGATCATAGCTAACCCTGACAGCTGGCTGGCCCGATCCGTTGCTTTGCATCAGCAAGGTTCAAGTGGAGTTTAAAGGTCAAAAAAATCCAAGCTCTTGTCCACATGGCACAAGTGGGAATAGCAGCAACAGATTGTCTTCACTTTACAATAATGCAAAGGTTTAGCAGGAAGGAATCCTGCGTGGTTCAACGATGTATGGCACTAAAATGACGCAGAAGGAAAAAAAAGGGGGAAAAAGACATGTTCAACATGCAATTCTGTTCTGGACTGGTAGCAGCCCAGCACTCTCCTCTGTTTCCTCTGGGTCTGTGAGGGCCGCCGTACACAGGTCACTGAAGATGTCTGAAAGGAGAGGATGGAAATAAGCGGTTCAACAGTGTGTGATTGTCAATGCAAATCAACGGGAAGTAAGAAGGAAGGGTTACAAGGGTACAAGACAAGGCCTGGCAAACACTCTAAAGCAAATAATAATATTAGCCAAACAACATCATGTGATATTATTGAATGCAAGAACAAACGTATATAATTAGGGAGGGATTGCTGGAATGTGAAAGACAGGGGGGAAAAGCCCAATATCCAAAAAACAAACAAACAATCAAACACCCCACTCCAAATTGAAAGGTCAGCGAGAAGCTTTTAACACATAATCCAGTATCTGTTAAGCAGCTTGATATGACGAGAGTGGGGCTTCAAGCAAATGAGGAGTGCAAGACTGAACACAGCAAGGCCAGGCATCATGGAAAGGAGCGCATGCCTCAGGGGTTGACATCATGCTCTACTTGGATTCCTTCCTTTTTTCCAAAAAAAAAGTAAAAATGCAAATCCGGCAATACAAAGCAGCTTCAGTGCCATTCTCCACATTCAACCCATTTCAACATCCCCAGCCACTTTGATCTGATGCCTTGTGGGTGCTCACTTTGTTCACTGTGCCTGAGCAAAAGAGGGGTGGAAGTAACATCCAAGGTCAAAAGCACACTGGCCCTGCATTCTAAAATTACAGCTGTTCGTTATGTTGTTGTGAGGATGTTACATACTGAGCACTGGTGTAAAATAAGGTTCAACAGCAATGGTAATTCAAATGTAACTTCCACCCCTCTCTTCCTTTTCCCCCTGGTGGGTTAGATTAAATACCAGTGTTACTGTAAATGTCCACTCCTCCTGCTGTAGACTGCAGGATACTGGGTGGAACCAGCCCTGTCTTCAGAGTAATTAAGTTCTTGACTAGCCTAGAACATGAGAGAGAACGGTCATTTTAATTACAGAACTAAATTAAGGACTGGGGTTCATTTAAAAGGAAAACCAATAAAGGTGAGAGTCAGAGGTGGGGCATGGCTTTCTATGGCAAAAGTGAACCTTGTTGATATAACCATCCATAAACCAACCCACCCATCCATCCACGCATACATACATACAGTACATCCATCTACTCATACATCCATCCATCCATACACCCACCCATCCAACCATCCATGCACTCAACTGCCCATCCATCTATCCATCCACTCTTACATCCATCCATTTATCATCCACCCATCCATATATCCACCCAACCATCTGTCTATCCTTCCTTACACCATCCAACCACCCATACATCCATACACCCACCTATCTAACCACCCACCAATCTACCATTATCTAGTAAGTGACCATCACCAATGTTCACATCATTAAATACATATGTTTAACACTTTTTTGATGACCAGCACAGCAATAAACTGAGGATTTTCATAGTTGTCTATGGCTCAGTTTGGCTTTCAATATGCATATAGATTTAAAGCAGTGGAACCAGTGAACTATTAATCAAAGGTGGTTTAGCATTTGCAGAAAGCATACATGAATGATGTTTACAACGGTCCTGAACCACATAATGCCCAACTGAATGTGGCGAAACATTCATATTTTGAGAGAAATTCAAAATGACTACAAACATGACTGTGGATTCTGTTGATAAAGAATTTGTACATGAAAACCTTTTTAGTAGAATTGGCAATGGAAGTGAATATTACAGCAAGTCAAAATTTCGAGAAACTCATTATTTTATGATACAAAGTAATTATTTTGAGAATATTTCCTTGAGGTTCTACTGTAAGTCAGAGCCATATTTCCCTGCAGTTCTGGCCTGGTTTCCCACTGAAGTTAAGCAGGGTTGAGCCTGGCCAGTACCTGCATAGGAGACCTCTGGGAGAAAACTAAGGTTGGTGTTGCAAGTGGTATTAGTGAAGCCAGCAGGGGGCGCTCACCCTATAGTCTGTGTAGAGCCTAATGCCCCAGTATAGTGACAGGTACTCTATACTGTAAAAACAGCACTGTCTTTTGGATGAGACGTTAAACTGAGGCCCTGACTCTCTGTGGTCATTGAAATTCCCCCATTATCTATCATGGCCCCTTAATAATCTCCATCCCTAAATTACTCTCTCCCCTCCACTAATAGCTGGTGTGTGACACTATGGCTGTACCGTTAGCAAAATAAATTGAACATTTACTTGAATTTGTATATGTGTCAGTTACATGACTCAACTGAAACAGATTATTGCCCTGATTATTATTGCCCTGATTATTCATTGGAGTGGGAAGCCAGATGCTTTATTTTCTCTAGTTAGGAAAAATATTCGGCAGCTTTGTTATATAACCTATTAATTAAACACTTAAGTCTATGATATTTTACAAGCAGTATCAAATTGTCTTTGAAGCTGTGCTATAGGTTATAGCACAGCTCTTACATCCTACGTCTTGACATCTAACACTTGCCCAGCCTGAATAAACATTCATTTAAAACTTAATTCTTAACTGTCAGTGCAAACTGTCACCCACAAAAGCTGGGACAGGGGGTCTAGAGTTTTAAATGCAAACACTTTAAATGAATATTTACTGATACTGGGCTAATTTCTCCGTCCCATCTAAACCCTCTGGCTGTTTAAGTGAAGACTACTAAAAGGCATTGTCTGTAATGATAAAAGTTAACATCATCAACAACAGAAGCATTAAACTCCATCCTAAGTTTGAGGGGGAAAAATTTGCTGTCAGCAGCAGAGCAGAAACGTGGTCTATGTGTGAGTGCGAATATATGTCTCGCTCTCACTCACACACACACACACCCACTCACACTCTCGCGATGGGCAGATGCGTGCACATCTGAGAGAAATGTGCCAAACTCAATGTGCAATGGCACTGCAACTCAATGTGCGAAAACACAAGCACATAAACTTCTCCTAAACTTATAGAAGATTTCAAAGTGCTGTGTTGACTAAGCTCGACGAAGAAAAAAAAAAAGCCAATTCCTTTTAACTGTTTGGGGTGGAGCGGGTGCGAGACACGCAAGTGCTGAAGAAGAAGATACTAAAATGATTGAAGATGGTTTGAAAGATGAATTATACATGAGCTGATGAAATATGAGCATATGCGGTGCATTTTCTTAGCGTCACTTTAATTTCATAGGGTATTAGTCACCCTAAAATGTAGTGCACACGCTCATGCGAGACTTAAAAAGACCCGCATTCGTCGATTGAAATGGTTTCGCATGTGATATCCAGGATAACTGCTCTTTATTTAGATTTAGACAATGGAATCTATTGCTCATTTCAGTTCTGCGTTTTCATTGGCATTGTAATGTGCACATTCATCCGGAAAAAAAACACTCTGTATGGTGGATGTGCCTTTTGTTGAGCTCGCTCTGAATTAACTTTTAATTCAATACTACACTTTAATAGAAATGCAGCAATGCTGCAGCTGTAATAGCTTCTCTTTCTTACAACATTATCTCTGCATAATGAATAAAGTTTAATGAGAGATGCATCAGTAATAAATCTCTAATATTAAAATGTGGTGTATGGAAGGTTTATTGGAGGTCTGTCTGGAATGCAGTTTGTATGAGTGTGTGTGTGTGTATACAGTACACATACTGTATATATGTGTGAGTGGGGGGAAGGTGGGACAGGTAGCAGAACAGCAGGAGGCTCTATCCATTACTCACCAGTGGCCATTCTCAACCTCTTCTAAGAACTGTACTAAATCTCCAGGCTCCAGCGACATCTCCTGCGGCGCTCGTGACTCGTACGTCAGCTGCACCTGAAAGCGATTGTTCTCCCCCTGATAGTGTGGAAGAAGAAAAAAAAGAGGCAGAGCACCAGCACTTTAACCCTGGTGTTTTGTTCACTACTAAGAATCAATTTCTCATTGACCGTGCTCATGTCTTGTTTTCCCAGCAAGACAGTACAAACAATACAGTATTTATGGAAGGAAATACTCAAACCACATTCACACACTTGGGGATCTTCATGATGCTGTGTAAATGAGAGATGCTGGACATGTGGCAGGACAAAAATTACCATTTTGTGTAAAACGTACGTCTGTCCTATTGTTTTTCTCGTTTACTTTGTTGATCTAAAGGCAAAACATATTCTCAGTAATATGTAATTTTAATATGTAATTTTAAAACAATCTTAATTATTTTTAATTATTTACAAACAATACATTTAAAAAAAATACAATTTTCGTAATCATAATTTTGTTGCTCTACACTCAAAACAAGTTTAACATAATTTCAGTAATATAAATGCCATTTTTACATCTACTGTGTTTAATCACTTTGAATCACACTCAGGTGTGGCCTGTCTGAGAGAGGGGTCAAATCTAGCGTGGTTCAATCACAGTGCGAAAGCGATTCAGCCCCGACTCAACTGCAGGACGAGAACCAATCACGCTGTATAATATTGTTTTTTTTATTTATTTTTTATTTTTTTTATTGTTTGTTTGTTTTTTAAGATAAGCTGCTAAATTGACTCATAAGGTGCAAACTAATCCAAAGGATGCATTTCAAGTGCTGAAGAAATAGACTACAGTGAATATTCTGGCTATCTGAAAATAAGTGAAGAACAGGAAAAAAAAATATTCTGCATATGGTATAGATTATATACATAAAAAAAGAAGATAATTATTATAGTTATTTAGCACAAGCTGTGTTAATGGCATGTTTACCTTTTTACATTGCTGTATTTCTGATCAATGAAAGTTTTGTGTGTATGTTTTTCCAGGCATGCCTCTTCTTAAACACCCGTCAGCCAATTTGTTTTTGTTAGTTTTTTTGTTTGTGTTGTGTATGTACAGTGCCCTCCACTAATATTGGCACCCTTGGTGAATATGCGCAAAAAAAAAATTATCAAAGGCTGTGAAAAATTGTCATTATTGTAGAAAAGTGGTTGAGTCAGTGACACTACAGCTATAAAGTAAGTGAAAATGGAAGGTAACTTCCATTCTGCTGTGGCTGTTCCACGTTAAATGCAGCTATACTGTACATGCTTAAAAAGCACAGCATGTCAATCATTAATAAAGTAAAAATGGTAAATCGTTGGCAAATTGCCGTGGTATAAGTGGAATAAAACTCTTTGGGATTTGCTCTTATAGGAAAGTAGTCCACTTCTGAGTGGATTATTGGGAGGTCCTCCCATCGTGTTTCGTTCCTTATGTCATTTTGATTTAAACAGAATTAGCAGATACCGGTGACGCAGATTATAGACAGTCATGTAGGATTATATGACAGAAAAGGTGGGAAAAACGGTCTGGTTAGGTTCTAAAACTAATTTTAACTGTTAAACAACACCGTCTAGTGGTGAGGCTTTGAGTTAAAAGGGAAACCTTTACTCAGTGGGATGTATCAGATGGCGTCTTCTGGCTCTCGGCTACGGTGCTCTGATCGAGCCGCTCTTCTTAATCAGATCTTTTGCTCTCATCCTCCAGGCAGATTAAAAAGACTCCCTGGCGTGTTTAAAACTGGAGGAAAGCCCACAGATGGATAAGATTTATCACTTTTGGTTTGTTAAATGTCAAGTCTCGCAAACCTCGATAACCAGCATCTGAGATAGCAATGCATCATTAAAAAAATAAATAAAATTCTCTATAGAGATTGAGAAGATTTCAAGGGAAGGAACGAGGGTGGAAATGCAGATAGCACTTTTAATAGAGCTGATGCGTGTTTGTTTATTGTCTGGGTTGCTATTAACTCTGTGCATTCGAGACACAGTAATATGGGAAGGCTGTGTACATTTTTGTTACTGTTGTCCTCCTCTCCGTCTGAGGAATTTGAGAGCTCTTCAGCACTGGATGGGATGGTCTCAAAGTCTTCGGTGTCCATTGAGGGTAAACGGCGCTGGGTCCATCCTTGAGGGACAAAAAAAGTTCAAATGAATCATTGAGAAAAAAAAAATCTGTACACTTTCAGAAATCGGAGAGTTCAAAATGTTCTACTACACAAAATAAGGAGCCTTGAGAATAAGACAGTTCAGTTTCGCAATTTCTCTCTCTGATGATTACCTGGTTGAGAGGTGGACCTAGGCACAGTGGGCTTGGTACTTGTTGTACCTTTATTTTTGCTGTCAGCAGGAAGAGCATCTCGTAAAGAATCTGAGAGAAAAGTACCCTTTTGATTAATGTCTGCATCCGATACTATGGGATGGCACAGCACTACACACAAGCATGCAAATATCTACAAGTGATCTACAGCAAACCAAATCACCAGTTTCAATAAACAAACTGCAGCTATTTGCACACTTGGAAAATAAAAGTGGCCTTGCCTAACAGTATTGCCATTTCCATATTTAGAAAAATTAGCTAAACTAGCCAGCTACCTAATTTTAAACAAACAGTAACCAAACACTGCAAAAAAATTACCATCAAAGTAAAGTTAGTAGCTAACAAGCTAGATAATGAAGTCAGGTTCTCTAGCCCAGGTCTGGAGCCCAAGTCTCTACCAAGCCAAAATCAGAATAGCTATTATACTGTATAAATAGAACCAGTAGAAATGTTAGATAACTAAATATTATATAGTGTTAAGCACTAGCCAAATTCACTAGCATGTTAGCTAACATACTGTGTACAGTAAAGCACTAACCAAGCTTGATAGCACAATGGATAACCATTATACGGTGTCAATCACTAGACAAGTTTGATAGCAAGTTAGCTTGATTGTATTGTGTAAAGCACTAGCCAAGGTAGATAGCAAGTTTGCTAAAGAGTATACTGGTTAAATCACTAGCCAAGTTTGCTAGCCGGTAAATAATAATTAGCTAACAATTATATTGTGTGCAAGCCAAGTTTTATAGCAAGTTAGGCTAATGATTATATTAATGCAATGGCCAAGTTTGATAGCAAGGATTATCAAGCAAATTGGTGGCTATTGTGTTATAGAGGAAGACAGGATAGGAATTGGCACTGACTACACATTAGGCACAAATAATATTCTTCATCAAGGTGCAAATAGTCCTACCCCCCCCAAAAAAAACCCTCCGAACATACACAGTGAACACTTTCAATTACATAAGACACGTAACAAAGATGAATTCAATTCACAACAGCAAGCTTTCTGCCCATGACATCATGCACATTCATATCACACCACGTCAGACATTCCCACCCAAACCGAGCTCATTCCTTCATTTCAAACACGTATTACAAACATGCCATTCCACATGCACAGGTTCTCGTTTCTCTGTGTAATACCTTCATAACCAAATGGAGTTGGGTCACTTTTAATTTGGTGTCTCTTGCTTTTAATGGTCGAAGATAGAGGACCTGAGTGAAGCAACAGGAGTTTATTAAAGCAAATATGCTGCCAATCTGTTCTGACCAAGAAAAGAGCATTTAGATAATGAGCATTGAGTGAGGTTCCACTCCTCTGCAGACGGAGCGTTTTCTCATAATACACGGGAACAGCGTCGGTAGCAAAGTTCATGAAAGAATATGCTACTTTCTAAATGTCAGCTTATTAAGAGTTGCTGTTTATTACTGAGGAGATTCTTTTCGACTATCAATTTCTCCCCATGCCAAATACTGTAGCACACACACCTCTAAGTAATATCAGCACAACGTGTACAAATGATGTCTCAGTGATGTCATACACAGCTTATTTGCTAACGAGGAAAACACCTGCACAATGTCTTCCCTGCTGAAAACCCCCCCAAAACAATAGAAACCTTCATAGAATTTGTAATGGTTTGAATGATTATAATGGGAATTATAATTATATGCTCTTAATGGAAACTGTAATGGTGCCTATGGGTCTCTACTGATCATTTTTTGCCTTCTTTTGGAGGCATGTTATGTCTAGTGGCTACAATTAAGGACCATTAATGGTAATGGTATCGATGGTTAGCTGATGGCTTATAATTATATTTATAGTGGAAAACATTAGAATTCCTAATATGGTTTCTTTCTATTGTTTTCTTTGTTCAGCTGGGTTTTTAGATTTCTGTTAATGGCTGTTCTTAATGTTTATTTCTTTATAGTCTAAAGCTGGTTTTAACCTTTAAATACGGCTTTATGGCATATTTTGCTGTCACTGATGTAAACTGCACAACATCGGTTGTGATTGGTGGTCTTAGAATGCATGTGACATGCTCGCCGGTGACAGATTGGTGCTTTCGGGACCAAAAACAGTCAACAATAAAGTTCTAGCAGCATCAGGAAATGTTTCAGTAAAATCCCAGTGTGTCCATTGATACAACACTCATCTAAAATCCACCTATCCTATCCATCATAGGAGGACAAATATGGTAGCGGCAATGATGAAAATGGACAGAAAAAATATCCTTATTGCCTCAAGCTCACTTTGACAAATGTTTCTGTTCATGCAAGGCCATTTAACCCACAACACCTGATTGCACTGATTGATGACATTAGGAGCATGAGAATCCGAGGTTCTTCATTGTACAAGCTGTCCAAAAAGTCTCCACACATAGGGGAAATGAACACATTTTATCAAAATGTCTCCCAAAGATTTTATATATATATATATACACACACACATACAGTGGTTTGAAAAAGTGTTTGCCCCCTTCCTCATTTCCTGTTCCTTTGCATGTTTGTCACACTTAAGTGTTTCGGAACATCAAACCAATTTAAACAATAGTCAAGGACAACACAAGTAAACACAAAATGCAATTTGTAAATGAAGGTGTTTATTATTAAAGGTGAAAAAAAATCCAAACCATCATGGCCCTGTGTGAAAAAGTGATTGCCCCTAAACCTAATAACTGGTTGGGCCACCCTTAGCAGCAACAACTGCAACCAAGCGTTTGCGCAAACGCTGCAATGAGGCTTTTACAGCGTCCTGGAGGAATTTTGGCCCACTCATCTTTGCAGAATTGTCCTAATTCAGTTACATTAGAGGGTTTTCGAGCATGAACGGCCTTTTTAAGGTCATACCACAAGATCTCAATAGGATTCAGGTCAGGACTTTGGCTAGGCCACTCCAAAGTCTTCATTTTGTTTTTCTTCAGCCATTCGGTGGTGGACTTGCTGGTGTGTTTAGGATCATTGTCCTGCTGCAGAACCCAAGTTCGTTTCAGCTTGAGTACACGAACAGATGGTCGGACATTCTCCTTCAGGATCTCTTGGTAGACAGCAGAATTCATAGTTAGGGTTAGGCTGTGGATCAGGTGGTAGAGCAGGTTGTCCACTAATCGTAGGGTTGGCAGTTTAATTCCCGGCCCATGTTTCTCCACATACCAAAGTGTCCCCGGGCAAGACTCTGAATCCCAAGTAACTCTTGATGGCAAGTTAGCGCCTTTCATGGCAGCTCTGCTACCATTGGTGTGTGTGTGTGTGTCTGTGTGTGAATGAGCGAATGACACAGTGGAAAAAACCACTATATAAGTGCAAACCATTTACCATTTACCAAGAATGCCTTTGACAACAAAAGAAGAACGTACTGAAATCATTCTCATGGCTGGATCGGGAAGCTGTCGCAAGGTTGTGATGTACTTTAACAGGAAACATGGCGAGCACATCACACACGACACCAAACTTATTAACAGATTCAAAGAGACTGGAAGTGTTGTGGACCAACCGAGAAGTGAACGTCCACGAACATCCATTGACGAAGGCACAACCAACACATAGTCCCCTATATATGGAATCTTTTGGGACACCCTGTATAAGCTAACATGAAGAACACGTCATCATACAGTTTGGTATAGAATTTAGCCAAGATTTTACTGGGATCATCTTATACATGGTGTCAAATAAGACTGCTGTAATACATTTACATGCATAGCATTTGGCCGAGTCCCTTACAGAAGTCTTTATCAATAAATACATCCTGATAATGCTTCAATAGGTCATGCTCTAAGAGTACCATAGGTCTGAAAAAACCCTCTGTTGAGGAGGTAATATAGTATGAAAAACACACAAACAACACAAGAGTTGTTTTTGTTGTTTTTTTAAATAACAAAGTGCTAGTTTAAGTGTAACTGTAAACCCAGCTTAACATTATTACTTGTTCCTTCGTGCCAGATTATACGATAACAGTTATTCTATGAAAATTATTACACTCTGCTTATGTCATCAATCAGCAAGGTCCAGGGCTTGTTGGATGCATGAAATCATCAAAACAGTCATAACTGCCAACATACTACATATTTTCTTCCTAATTAGCTAGCTATTTAACCCGAAGCTGTAATTCATCCTCTATTTCTTCCGTCTCTTTTTGCTGTCTTGACAGAACTGCGATGAGACACTAAAGAGACGTTCTCTCTGCTGCCACAATTCAACATCTGCTCTTCTTTTAAATCCCAAATGTTTCAACGACCAAAGAATGTGCAGTATTTTTTTTTTGTTTGTCTGAGACAGCAACAAATTGTATGGTCAGGATATTTATACAGTTGCTGACTGTAGACTGTGGTGTTTTAACAGCTTAACCAAAACAAAACAAAGTAGATTATTATTATTATTATTGATTAGTCACAGGAGGAACGTTGCGTTAAGGGAGATGAATCTGCTTAGCACATGGTGATTGTGGAGATTAAATAAATCTTCACTAAGAGTGCGTGCTGCCTTACAACACTGATGGGTTTAAGTGAAAAGGGTAGAGGATCGAAAAGACAAGGTTTTTCTGATGTCACCGAGACATAAACTGCAGGCGCAATGCTGACGTATGTGTGCTGGTTGGTTTTTCTGAGTGGGTGGAATTTATGCGACTCTTCATTTCATGCATTTGCTACGTTTTTAAAAAGCGCGAAAAAAAGTGTGTTGTATTATCCTTTATGAGTCATCGGTCTGGCCATCTCATCCTTAGAGGAAGGCTGTTTCACAGGGTAAACATGTTCAATGTTGAATGAGAGAAAGGAAACACGGGCATCTGTGTACCTTTTGTGCGTGTGGTCGAGGAAGCACTGACGGAAGAGGCTAAAGAGAAGCGGCGAGGGACTTCAGCCTCCTTAGGCGTCGGCTCTGGAGCAAAACGCAGGTAAGGGTTAGTAATTAGGCGAGAATGAGGGAAGGAAGATTAGAGCGATAGAGAAGCAAGCACGGTGTGCGCAAATGATGAAAAATCATGCTGAGAGTCTATGTATTGATTCCTGTCTTCTGCAGGACTCGGAATCAACTTTATTCATTTTCCTGGAGTCTGTTTTATTTAGCGAATCACTCCGGCGGCTAAACGCTTGATTCGGCAACTGACAAATGCATAATGAGTGGAGCAGAGAAAAGGAAATGTGAGATGATAATGACAGACCGTGGACAATCCGGCGGTCTGCCACTTCACAGGCCCTGCATGAAAAATCGATGGCAGATATGATAACATTATGAAATTTATTGGCAGCCTCAAGTTCTCAAGCAGGAGCTGTCTCAGGAAGCCAATACGTGTAATATTGACACGTTGTCTTGAAATGTCACCATGACTAATACGTATACTGATGGATTTAATTGCAGACATGGATGTTTGAGGATGAGTTACATAACCGTATTCAAGCAAAGTACATCCTTTGCTGAAGTTAAATTTTTAAAAAAGTTTTTATATTTGAGTATACATATTCATATTCAAACATTGCTTTATATCAAATGAAATAATCCTATTCAATGTAGGAGCGCATGTCCAAGCTTGGAGCAATAAAAAATGAAGCGTTACCTTGAATCAAATACATCTACCTAAAATGGTAATACACATCTTTTTTTCTTTCTTTTTTTTTTTTTTTTTTAAATGTCAACAGCACGACAGAGGCACATTGAAACAGTACACTCTGACATTTGCTTGAGCGCAGGGAATTTCACCTTTCATGTTTTCTTTTGTCTATTGCACCGCTCGGCCTATTTTTCTAACATTTGAATTCCTTTGCGAATCTAAGAGTGTGATGATAATTCTCGGGGGTCATGTGGTCTATTTAGTTGCCATTCATAAGGTAGGGGAAAAAAAAGAAACACGTGCACGACGAAATGAATGACAAGGATGGCGATGACGATGATTTATCATGATATGCGCAAAGGGAGACAGTTTGAGGCTGGACTGCTCTCTGAAGGACATGTGAGATGTAAGACACGAAAATGGCGAAGACTTTGTTGCATTACCTGATGGCAGGGACCTGCGATTGGACAGGCCGTGTAAGGTGAAGCGCTTTCTAGCCAGAGCTGAGGATGGGTCTGAACTAAGGTTGGACATAGCGCCAGCTAAAGGAGGCAAGCGGAGAAGGAAAGAAGCACACGAGTAAGTGAGGGGTTAGTGTAGAAGTAACAGAAAAACAGAGGCAGGGACATGGCATGAGCATGTAGAGTAAGAAGACGCCCTAAATGTCACCGGTCACAGGTCAATTCAACATTTCATTAATGTCCTGAAGTCCCACATGTCTTCAACGGAAGAGATTTTGCTATATAGCAATAGGTACAAAAAATCTACTTGTATGTTCGCAGTGTTCCTGCAGTCATAAGATCTTAGATGGAAGACATCCCTGTGAATTCTCACCATCTGTGATCATTTTCACCTGCACTACTATTATTCTTGTAGTGTTCAGGCCAAGCAATATTCCAAATATAGAAATATCCCCGCCTGGATTATTGGCACCTTTCATATAGGATCAGTAATAAGGAACAACTGATTATATAAAATAAGCATTTCACACAATAATTCAAAATTTTTCCTTAAATAAATATACAGCACTGTGCAAAAGTTTTACGCACTCTATTTTTTATGACAAACTTGGTTATAGATTTTTTTATGACTCCTACATTATCGAGTCAATAAGATTCCCAGATTCCCAAACATTCGTTTTTCAGCACAGCATTAAATGTTACAGAAAAATGTGTGTATATCAGAAAGAAAGCAGCATATAAAGTAGTAAGACACTTTTCAGACAAAAAACAATAAAGGCTGCTGGATTTTGCTGCGAAAATAAGAAGCAAGTGCCACAGTCAAAGTCTCCAGAAGAACCATGTTTGGTTCTGCAAAATGCTCAATAATACTTACAGCTCATTTCCTTAAAACTGCACTAATTGTACCGGAGACTGCTGACAAAAATGCTAGTGCTGAGACAGGGTCAACAAGCCGTGCTCGTCAAACGACACTGACGGAGTGCAGCCGGGGCAAGTTTCTCAACAAAATGACAACAGCCAAGCTAACTATCGCAATTGCCAAATAGATCGTCACAGACTGCAGGCCCATCAACATAGTTCAGGACCGGGTGCTTCAAGACATCAATCAGATCGCCACAGGCAACCCATCATATAAGCTACTTTCGAGGGGAACTATTGTTATGAGAATACATGAACTGTAGGACGTTGAAAAAGCTACGAAAGTGAGGCAGTTGGCAGAAGGTACTTTTATTACACTTAGTGGAAACCATTAGACATAAATAAGTAACCATTACTACCTCGGTGTAACAGCACACATAATCGATGACAACTGGCAGCTGCACTCATTCACTTTAGGCGTGTAAAAAACAGAAGAAAGGCATTTTTGCAGAAGCACGCGCTAGCCAGTTTCTCAAAGTTGCAAATGAGTGGGAGATAACGGGCAAGGTCACACCTATAGGAACAGACAGTGCTCGCAATACGATTGCCGCAACAAGGAGTCTATCATCCGAGCACGTGACGTGTGTGGTGCAAACGATACAAAGGGTGATCACCGTGGCCTTACGGGCAGAGAGCAGAGAGGGGAGAGGTGTAGCAAAAGCTGAGTGAGATCCTGAAGGATAGAGAAACTGCACCGCAGACCTCTGGAGAAAAAGTGGAGCCAGAGGAAGAAGACGGGATCAGAATCAGAGTCTGATGATGAGGTACTGTCTACAGATAAATATCTACAGAGGTGGTTATCATAAGCAGGTGGTAAGCTGGCCCATATTGCAAAAAGGTGCTTGGCTACACCTGCCTCAACAGTGGCATATGAGAGACTGTTCTCTTTGACAGGCCACATCCTGCGAAAAAGAGGTCAGCTTTATCATCTGAAAATACGAACAAGCTAGTCTGCCTGAGCAACTGGATGAAAGAAGAGTAGACTGTATGATTGGATGACAGGAGCCATGTAGCACAGATGCATGTAATTATCTTTAACCAAGACTGTAGAGACTGTTCACTCAGTCTCTTCACAGACATTACGGCATTCCATTTCTAAAATAGGCCTACTTACTGTTGCATTCACTTGAGTTGATATTACTATGCAAAAAAATTGCAGTTAAGCTATTTGTGACTTTGTAGCAGACATTACTTTGTAACAGTTGTTGGTTTCTGCTAAATAAGTCTACAGTTCATATCGATGTCTCAACAAATGAAGAGATTGTTATTGAACACTTGTTAAATAAATGTTAACGGTTGAGATAATAAAACTGAAGAATCTGTTTCCTTAAACCAAGTTTGTCATGCATTTATTTATTTCAGCACTGCATGTTTACAAGTAAATCCTATTATTATAAATTTGTTTGATTTCATGATTAATCATAGCCCATAACTCGAAAATGTTTTAAATCAATCGACAGCAGTAATATATATATGTATATATCTATATATATATCAATATATCAATATATATATATATCAATATATATCAAGATATATATATCAATCAATTACTTATCTTTGTTTTAAACAAACAAAGAAGCATTCTCATTTTTAAATAATAGCATTTTCTCTGACACCACTCAGGAACATTTAAACATTCAAAAACTTGCAAACAAGTTTTAATTCTTGAATATCTTAAAAGATAATTCTAATATAATATCCATCCATCCATGCATTTTCTGTACCGCTTATCCTAGGGAGCCTGGAGCCTATCCCAGGGGACTCTTGGCACAAGACACCCTGGATGGGGTGCCAAACGAGCACAGGGCACAATCGCATACACACTCACACACTCGTTCACACACTACGGACAATTAGTAAATGCCAGTCAGCCTACAACGCATGACTTTGGGAGGAGGAAACCCCTGAAGCACGGGGAGAACATGAAAACTCTGTGCACACAGGGTGAAGGCAGGAATCAAACCCCCAGCCCTGGAGGTGTAAGGCAAACATGCTTATCACTAAGACACCATGCCCCCCATAATTATAATATTACAAATATTATTTGTCATTTGTGCTCAATCCGCAGCAAATCTGCTGTTGCCTTTAACCACATCCTGTTCCATTGGGCTATAAATATGAGGTTGCACACATGCAAAATCCCTTCCATCCATTACCATGTGAAATCCCCCCAAAATAGTCAACACAAAAGAGATTGTAAGAAGTGCAACAACAATGCCGCAGCCTTCAGTGACTGGGAGTCTATCCGCTGTCAATCAGTGCAACACTAACCAATCAGGGGCATCTGTGAGCTCAAGTACTGTATGTAGACGAGGACAGTGTTTTATGTTGCCCTGTGACACGGCATGAGCAAGAGTTTTAAAAAGATCTGTTGCTTGGCTTCATGTGTCTCAAAGTTAGATAAAGTGATTGTTGTGGTTGTGGTGTTTAACAAAATTAACCGTAGGAGCCAGGCTCTGGGAAGCATTGCAAGATAGAAACACCTCACAAAGTTGTAACCTCCTCCAGTGGGAATAAAGTAATAACAGTCAGCTCATATTCTCATAGGGTTGGACTAGCTATGTAACGTACGCAATGTGTAAAGAATAGTTAGACCCGACACTACTAAATGTCCACTAGCAAACACAACTCATCTTGGAACAAGATGTCAGCTGCAACGTCTTACATCACATCTAAAGTTCCACGCCAGCTGTCTTTCAGAGAGTGTGAAGGACATTTAGTTATGCAAACTAATTCCGCCGTGTGCCCTTGAAGAGGACTTGCTACCCCTTTCCTACAGAAGCAGTGCCACAATTGTAATAAAACAGCATAATTGCAGACTTGCATGTTCTCTAACGGCGTTATCACATCAGCTTACACGCCAGTCTGGATGCCAATTTTAAAGCGATGTCAAAAATGTTTTCCCTTTTGAAACGGAAGCATTCTTGAAGAACACACTGTCTGACTGCCCTAAAATCACACCGCTCAGAACATTTCGACAGTGAATACTCAAAGTGAAACTTTGAAAACTTTAAAAAGCCCGGCCCGTATAAAAGCTTGCGGACAAAATTAGTTCTGCCTACATCTCACAGCTTTAGTCATCACTCTTTCCACAACAATTTTCAAATCAAACTACCAGATTGTTCCACAGTATGTGGCTTATCACTTGCGAAAAAATAAATCTTTGAGTCTCATTAGTGAAACGATATTTCTGCTCGAAGACAGCTGCTAATATCGCAAATTATCAATAAATAATTTTCACAAACAGTAGCTAAGCCCAAAACAGCACACAGCTTTATGTTTTTGTGAAGCTCTAAATCTGCAGAGAAATCTATATCTACAAAGTGTGACTCAAACAGTCTGAAAATAAGTATCTGTATGCCAATTGGGTTTTTTTTTCTGTTTTGAAGGTTCGGTTTGATAACGGATTTCATAGGCATTCGTGCTGGCACACAGGGGCTGGTGTGAGGCTCGAGGTGCAGATGCCAATCAGCATAAAGGACGAAGCGAATCGTACTACTCCGCTCCCAGAGCTCATTCTCTCCTGCTTTATTAACGCAGCTTTGAGCCAGTGGGCCGATGAAGACGCCTTTTGTCCTCAGAGGGGTGACATACCTGTCAGAATAACTTACACGCATAGGGTTTACTCCTGCTGCTCATGACAGCAGCATTTACAAGATCAATGTTTCATGATAGTAAGTCTAGCCACTTTGAGTTGTATTATATACTGATGAAAGGCTTTAACAATTGTAATACATTCAACAGAAATTTGGATCTCCAGACCACAGTTGTATACATTTCATTAGACAGGGTGCCAAGAGGCACCGGGACTCATGATTGGTGCGACAGAAAAGCATTCGCCCTGCCGTCTGGAGACATTGACACTCGCACGCCATTAGTCAATCGTAGGCGTCTGTTAGCTCATGTATGCGGAAGAGGGTCGATAGTGCCTTCCTTCATGTGTGTTTCACTGCCCTTTGTTCTCCCTGATTGGTATTTGTCTTATGATGGGAAGAGCTGGCTGGTAGGTATTAGAGAGCAAACAGTAATTAACAAGCTAATGCTTGGCAATCTTTAATTGTAGGGCTGTTGTGTAACCTAGCGCCTAAAGGAGTCCTACCATGGTGGATTATTGCCCCTCTGCTTCAGTCGAATTTATCAAAGGAATGAAATTTGATAGATTCCAGTGTACAAGAACCTAAGGACTAAGAGTAATTGTAAAACAATTTGGTCTGGGTTGGAATGAATACTTCATATAAGGAGTTGTGGTTAGTTGCGCTGTTGCAATATTCAAACAAATCAGCTATTCATTCAATTTAAGAACCGAGAGTACATCAGAGGCTTAGCGCTGTGCCATTTTTCTAATGGTGTATGATTACACTTCACTTATAGACTCCAAGAGCTGACATGAATAACAATTATGACCTCTAATACCATATGTAGGTGTTCTCTCGTGTGTGAATCTCTAGTACCTAGAGTTTATATCAGCTAATTGCTGGTCTCCATGATGGCAGTGCATTTTTAATTCGTGATTCTATTCACTGTAATGTGGTCCATGTACAGTACAATGGCAAGTCAACTCACTGACAAGTGATTTACTGATCAAATCTTTCAGCCATAGTATTTTGTTAGTTGTTAGAAGAAGTAGTCTATTGATAGTGAACGTGGGCAACATAAATTGTGTACATCCACAAAGCTGAGCTGTAAAAAAAAATGGGACAGAAATTTGCAGCCTTCATATGAACTCAGGGAAATATGTCTTTGACCTTGCATCTGTGCTAAGATGGGGAACGTGTCTAGAGATAAGGGAGTTCCAAACTTTGGTCTCAATTAGGGTATAAAATCCCTCCGAGTTGGCATATTTCAAATGTCACAGTCCTGTTGTGCTTCTCAACCCATGTACTGTATGTGCACAAGTTGTTTGTTTTTAACCATGAACCTTGGTGAGAAGAGGAACTACATAATATAAGTCTGTTGAAATTAGCAACGGGTCAGCATTATCTGGTGTTATATGGCATTATAGCAATAAATTACACTCTGTGGTTAAGTGCACTGGAAGCCATTCACTCATCCATCCATTCTCTGTACTGCTTATCCTATAAAGGGTCACGGAAGAGCCTGGAGCCTATCCCAGGGAACTTGGGGCACTCAGGACATCCAGCCCATCGCAGAGCACTATGACTCTACTGACAATTACAGATGACAATCAGAGCACAAAGCATGTCTTTGTCTGGAGGAGGAAACCAATGTAGCACAGGGAGAACATGCAAACTCAGTGCACACAGGGCGGAGGCCGGATTCAAACCTCCAACCACCGGAGGTGCGAGGCAACACGCTAACCACTAAGCTATAGTATTTTTAAAACCAGTTGATTTAACTTACCCTCACGGACATCCCAGAAACAATCTTTTTCCTTTGATACACCTCACAAGTGTGTACCTATTCCAGCACAACAGACTCACACTGTGCACAGTCACGCAAACGGAGTGATCAGTGGAGCCAGAGCCCTAGGTGGATCCACTCAGTTCAAATGAAGTAGCATCACACCACCCCATGGTGGATTATTTTTTCAATAACAGCATGTAATCAGTGTTTTATTCCTCTTAAACATCAATTTGCCAATGCTTATTTATTTAAAAAAAGGCACCTCGTACTTTTAATCGGTTTATAGTTACATTTCATTTTGTAGACTGTCCATGAAATACGTTAGTTAATGTTATCCCTTATGTTATTAACTACTATAAACAGTCTTTCCCTCACCAGTCTCTCTTTTTTTTCTCTTTATTGAAGTTAATAAGAGAAAAAGCGCAGCTGGACATGTTACCTAGAAACAGGAAAGCCCTCCATCCAATAGATGTACAGACCATTACAAAATGCTGACACTGGAGACTCCTTCCATAAACGTTAAACAAATCAGAGAAATTCATCATATAAACAATTTTCTTTGTTTTTTTGTTTGTTTCTATAAAAATCTGTTCATTTTTAGTGTCTAGTCAGATTACATAGAGCATCCACCACACAAGATCTTGTGAACTGACTGTAACTATAGAAAGAATGACGTATTAGAATGAGTACGTTAATATAAACATGTGATTTTCCTACTGTCTGAGTCATGCTGTTACAGAAAATCAACACCTTCTGACCAAACAGATTTGCAAATTCAACAACGCTGTGGTATAATCGGTAATAATTATCCTTATCCATTTAAGGAGATTTTCAGGAGGCAGTAGACCTGTAAGTGAGAGAGACAGGTCTGAGGGAGAGCTGAGCGTGGTGCCAAATAGCACTCAGCTATCCGTGAACGAGAGCCTGGATGACAGCCTATTGGAATTACAAACAATTTCACAATTAAAGATGCTGGCCTAAATGCTTAACAGTAAATTAGCAGGTAGTACAGTATCTGTAGAACATTCTGCTCATGACTATATAAACTGTATTTCACTTGTACTTGTTTGTACTGCTCACTAGTACTATTCTCTGTTATCGGAATTTCAAACCGAGTCGTTTATTATTATATTCCTAGGCAGGTTGCAAGGCTCTTTGGTTGCAGCTCACAGCGGGTCTCACCTCGTTTCTGCCTCATGTTGGGGCCGCTGTCACTGCGCTTGTAGCCTGTCTCTGGGCTGGAGGAGTCGGACTGCCTCAGGGCCATTTTGCGAACGTTCCTGCCAGAGAAAAGCACAGCGCGAACAAATAATAGGTGGAAGCCCCACTGTTCTCCTCACTGAATAACTATTCAGCAGGCTTCACGCAGAAAGCTTGGCAGTGTACCAAGATGGATCATTTATCTGGGTGGGCTCACACACACACACACACACACATATATATACATATATATATATATATATACATATATATATATATATATATACATATATATATATATATATATATATATATATATATATATATAAAGACACACACCCACACGCACACACACACACCAGCACACAAACAAGTACCTCATGGGAGCATGGTAAATGTTTTCGGTGATTCTTTGATGGAGCTGACTTGCCTCTGCAAAGAGTAAGAGACAAATAGGTTGTTCAAAGGTTGGATATTCCCACAGCAGTGAACCATAAGCACAAATCTCTGAGTTTAATGATGGATACATATCGTTTAAGCACAGTGCACCAAAGCAGCAGAGGAGAAGAGGATATGCTGCAGTGGGTATAACGACACAATAGAAGACAGAAGATACAACATATACAACATATTCAGTGATATTCAGTTGAACCAAATAAGTGTTTCGAAAAGCTTCCATTGGTTTGTAGTGATGTATACACACTTACACTATATATATATATATATATATATATATATATATATATATATATATATATATATATATATATATATATAAATAAATATAAAATTCCTATATATAATCTAACAAACCTGACACAGCTCATGAAATCTTCAAGGAGTCTAATTTTAAAAAGAACAACAAGAAACACACACAATAATAAAACAAATACAGAATCAGTTACTATAGTATATTTACTAATGTGTAGATTTGTTGTACCACGTTATTAAGTTTACAGTGTTTAAACTACACCATAACTCCATGGAGGTCCCGCAGGAGAGAATACTAGACGAGAAGCTGATGAGGCCCCGTACCTCTTATTAGGACTATGCATTAAATGTATGTTTTATTGGGAGCAATACCACCTTACCCAATGCTTTATAAAACGTGCTTGTGGTGAAAAATATTTTGAGTGTACTTGGGGAGCTGAAAAGTTCTGAAAAAGGTAGTAATAAACATGTGATTGGTAAGTAGTATTGCAAAACTACCCTGCCTAACATGACCTGTATCTATTATGCTGCATTAGCTGTTTTAGTCAAAGTGGGTGAACAAGTGAGTGTAGGCTGCGATTAAAAAAAAATAAAAAAGGAAAGAAAAAGAAAAAGGAAGATTTCAGTTTCCCCAATGTTCTTGTTCGCCAGCCATTTTAGACCGGGGTTGTTCACTACAATGACAGCCCTTCTGTACTGATAAACAAAGATCATGTTTCAGAGTAATCTTGCATGCAGACAGTGGCACGTCAGTGCAGTGGCGATTTGATTAATAAACAAAACCTGGGTAAAAGCCTGGGCAGCTCATTATGCTACATGTCTCCTGCTTTGAATGAGCGCTGCTGCTTTGGTAGTGCTTATGTAAAGGTGGACTTGCTTTTGTCCGCCTGTATTGGTAAATGGTAAATGGTAAACACTTATATAGTGCTTTTTTAACCTTAGTGGTTCTACAAAGGAGGAATAAGCGGTTGAAGATGGATGGATGGATGGTTCTACAAAGGGCTTTACACTGGCTCTCATTCACCCATTCTTACACACACTTACATACACCAATGAAAGCTTGACATCGGGAGAAATTTGGGGTTCAGCATCTTGCCCAAGGACACTTCGTCATGTGGTGTCATGTGGGCCAGGAATCAAACCGCCCACCCTACAATTAGTGGACAACATGCTCTAACACCTGAGCCACAGCCTCCCCAACATGTGGTGTCCTTATGTTGGCAGAGAGCTGTCATTGTAAGAGAGCAAATATTATATAAGAATACAGAATATTCGAGTTTAAAATGAGTCACTGACGTCCAAAATCATGTACTTTGACAGTACCTACTACATTTGATTCAGTACCTACTGCTCGGCCGTTGATACAGGACGTCCTGATCAGTATGAGTGTGTAGCATGAATACATATCGGACGTGCTACATCCGCCTACATAACTATGTAACCCTCAGCAAGTATGAATACATTTACATACTCCGCATCGCAAATGAAGGAAACAATTATGGTATCTAGGTCAATGGTTATTCCTAAGGTTTACGCCTAACAAAAATTTGAATAAAATACTAAAATGATGAAACTCTGCACCACATCCTACAAAATCCACCTCTGTAATCACGCCCTCCACCATGTATGCTGTAAGATGTATCAGATTTTCCAAGGCTGTGACTGAGTTGTGTTACAGCGTGAGGGCGAGTGATCCCTGACCCCTGATGTGAAAAACACACCTTTGCACGCCTCCAGTTGGCCCGTCAGTACTTTCCTGATCTCGGACACCCACGTGTTCTTCACGTCCATGGAGGAGGCCTGGGAGAGAATGCAAATCGACTCACTCAGTGAATCACTGGAGCATCCTGAAAGTCAACATTGCCCCCCAGTGGTCAAGGATAGAAATAAAACGAGCTGCTAGAAGCTCGTAGACGATGCAGGTGGTGGTGTGATGCTGTGTGGGTGGGCTGTTTGTGCATGCCTGGTTTCAGTCTACTCTTTGAATTTATTTGAAAGTGAAATCTTGCTTTACAGACACACGACAGACACACAAAAGTCTTAAAGTCTAGAAAAGCCAGAAATAAACATGATCGTACATGACTGAGGGTTCAAATATCAAAACGCTTTTTCATGTCTTATTCTGCCCCTCACCTGAATGATGTAGACTTCCTCTCTTCCATTGTACCAGATTTCGAATTTCTTGGCGTCTCCTTTCACATTCTCTGTGATTCCAACAGCACTCATCTGCCAGAGAACACATCAAACATTTCCTTATACGAGTATGTTTCACTGCGCTATTTAGTTATATTTATCGATATAGTTTTTTCGGCTAAAATCCGAAGGAATTTTCTGGTATCCTGGGACCTAAATGGCATTTATTTATTTTTTTAAATCCAGACATTCATAAAAGATTATTAATCGGCAAAACTACAGAAGTGAAGTGTCACAGTTAATAGCAAAAAAAACCCAACACAAAACAAAGCATTAGTGTAGGACAATGCTCCCAGAATATGGGCTCAGTGACAGTAGCCATGAATTTTTCGATGAAGCCTATGCGATGCTTCATTACCTTCAAGGGCTAAAAACTTAACATGATAGTCCTTGGCTTGAGAAGATGCATGGCGTTTGCCTTCTCCTAAACTGACCAGATATTTCAAGCCGAAGTTGAAACTACACAACTGAAAAAGACATATTCAAAAATTTACTAACTAAACAGAAAGATTCCTACAAAAAATATATTTTCAGTTCTTTAACAAGAATGTCCTCCTTGTAACGGAGTAAATGGACATATCAAATGTGTTCAACGACTCCTTTATCACTTGTTACAGATGTTAAATAAGGATCATTCCATCTCAAATTGTCCAATAATTGCAAAGACGGTTGCTTGACTGTTTTTAAAGTAAAAAACTTTTTTTGAGTAAAATTTAAATTATGATTATTATTATTTTACTAGATTTAACTACAACGGCTATGTTTATGTCACGGCACACAAAAAAATTTTGGTTATAAAGCTGTTTACGAAAACCTCAATATCAGTATTATACACCATTACTGACCCAAAAGCACAAGAAAAATCGCCTCAAAATCATATAAATAAGCCACAGAAGTTTGGGATTCTGTTCTGTGCAGCAATGAAAGAAAACTGGAACTTTTTTTAGAAAGAAGAATGAAGAAAGAACACTCTGTCCACAGCTAAGCATGGTGGAGGTTCGGTGATGCTCCGGGGCTGCTATGCATCCGCTGGCACTGGAAACCTGCACTGTGTGGAAGGCAAGATGGATTCATTGGAGTATCAGGAAATCCTAAGAGAAAATGTCATGCTGTCTGTGAGGAAGCAGAATGCTCAGGTGTCACTGGACCTTCCAACAGAACTACACATTCCAGTTTTTTTTAGTGTACTATGTGTTCAGCTACAGAATGTTGTTCCATGTGTGAAGCACAATAAATGGATTTAAATTCTAAGAAGCATGCTTGCAAGGTGCCGCTTGATCACACGTGATGAATCGCATGAAACCGTATGAAAAACCGTGTATTCTTAAGGGCCCCATCTGTATATAACAAATAATTTTTATTTTGATGCTCCTTATTATTCATCTTCTCTCAGCTATCTATAAGACAATCAAGGTATCCATAGGTAAAGTATGTAAAGCCAATAGACCAATAGACCAATAGACTTTACCAACATTAGAAAGTTATATTTATATATATATATATATATATATATATATATATATATATATATATATATATATATATATATATATATATATATAAATATATGAATATTTTCAGTGTGGTTTCTAAAGTATACATAGTGTTAGTGTTAGATATCATCCAGCAGAATGCTGCCATTATGTTTTACCAATGTCAGTCTCATATTGCGTAGTATTAATGTACAAATACTGTGTTTTTCTGTAAAGTATTTTTTTGGTGTGTATTTGGTATGTATCAAAGTGTCCAAGCCTTTTTGTATCCCACATCCTGTTTGTAAATGTCAGAAATAATCATTTAAACAAGGCCAAATCTCTGTCTGTACCTTCAGAGAGTGCTTGAAACTGTAGGATGGGGATTTCTCATGGCCGTCCGAGTTCTCCTCACGCTTCTTGCAGAACAAAATCATCTTATTGTACAAGAAGAGGTGCCTCTGCATGGGCTTGAAGCGCGCCAAGTCCTTGACTTTATTGTGACCTTTCTTATGGTCTGTCCACACGTTGAAAGAGCCTTGCATGAGCAGCTTACCCAGGTCGTTCAAATTACCCTAGATAGGAGAGACACCGTCACCGTTATGTATTTCTAATGACTACAGTCCTGGGCAAAAATAAAAAGCCCAAAATTGCACAATGTTACGATTTTACCGGTCTTAACAACAAACAATTAGGAAATTAGGTCAGGAAATTGGCAAGAATTAAACAAATGCACTCTTGAGACTTCCTGTGCCACCATTTGCTCGTTTACTTTTGCTGCAGTGAACTGTTTGGGGAAAAGCTAGAAACGGGGAAATTCACTTATATAGTCTTCTTGTACGCAAAGGTTACAGCAGGATAATAATGAAAATGTTTGATGGAAAATTCAAACTAACACATGTCAAATGTGTTACAAAATTACTCAATTCAATGTGAAATAAATAAATAAATAAATAAATGTCAAGTTGTCTGCAAGTTTACCCACAAGGCTTAAACATTTAAAGAAATCAAAGGGAAAAGCTATCTCATATTATGCTACTTTATCTATTTGTTTAATTCTTGCTAATTTCCTGAGCAATGATTTAAAGCTTAAAAGTTTGCCATTTTGGTTTTGGCTCTTTTTTTTGGCCTAAGGATGAAAAAATTTAAAGATTTAAGAGACCTTTGTATATGGTGCTATACAAGAGATACAGTGGTGTGAAAAAGTGTTTGCCCCCTTCCTCATTTCCTGTTCCTTTGCATGTTTGTCACACTTAAGTGTTTCGGAACATCAAACCAATTTAAACAATAGTCAAGGACAACACAAGTAAACACAAAATGCAATTTGTAAATGAAGGTGTTTATTATTAAAGGTGAAAAAAATCCAAACCATCATGGCCCTGTGTGAAAAAGTGATTTCCCCATAAACTATAACTGGTTGCGCCACCCTTAGCAGCAACAACTGCAACCAAGCGTTTGCGATAACGTGCAATGAGGCTTTTACAGCGTCCTGGAGGAATTTTGGCCCACTCATCTTTGCAGAATTGTCCTAATTCAGTTACATTAGAGGGTTTTCGAGCATGAACGGCCTTTTTAAGGTCATACCACAACATCTCAATAGGATTCAGGTCAGGACTTTGGCTAGGCCACTCCAAAGTCTTCATTTTGTTTTTCTTCAGCCATTCGGTGGTGGACTTGCTGGTGTGTTTAGGATCATTGTCCTGCTGCAGAACCCAAGTTCGTTTCAGCTTGAGTACACGAACAGATGGTCGGACATTCTCCTTCAGGATCTCTTGGTAGACAGCAGAATTCATAGTTCCTTTTATCACGGCAAGTCTTCCAGGTCCTGAAGCAGCAAAACAGCCCCAAACCATCACACTACCACCACCATATTTTACTGTTGGTATAATGTTCTTTTTATGAAATGCAGTGCTTCCTTTTTCCTGCCAGATATACTTGGACACACACCTTCCAAAGAGTTCCACTTTTGTCTCATCGGTCCACAGAATGTTGTCCCAAAAGTCTTGGGGATCATCAAGATGTGTTGTGGAGAAATTGAGACGAGCTTTGATGTTCTTTTTGCTCAGCAGTGGTTTTCTCCTTGGAACTCTGCCATGCAGGCCATTTTTGCCCAGTCTTTTCCTGATGGTGGAGGCATGAACGCTGACCTTAACTGAGGCAAGTGAGGCCTGCAGTTCTTTGGACGTTGTTGTGGGGTCTTTTGTGACCTCTTGGATGAGTCGTCGCTGCGCTCTTGGGGTAATTTTGGGCAGCCGGCCACTCCTGGGAAGGTTCACCACTGTTCCATGTCTTCGCCATTTGTGGATAATGGCTCTCACTGTGGTTCGTTGGATTCCCAAAGCTTTGTAAATGGCTTTATAACCCTTTCCAGACTGATAGATCTCAATTACTTTCTTTCTCAATTGTTCCTGAATTTCTTTGGGTCTCGGCATGATGTGTAGCTTTTAAGGATCTTCTGGTGGACCTTACTGTGTCAAGCAGCTCCTATTTAAGTGATGCCTTGATTGTGAACAGGTGTGGCAATAATCAGGCCTGGGTGTGGCTAGAGAAATTGAACTCAGGTGTGGACAACCACAGTTATAGTATGTTTTAACAAGGGGGGCAATCACTTTTTCACACAGGGCCATGATGGTTTGGATTTTTTTTCACCTTTAATAATAAACACCTTCATTTAGAAATTGCATTTTGTGTTTACTTGTGTTGTCCTTGACTATTGTTTAAATTGGTTTGATGTTCCGAAACACTTAAGTGTGACAAACATGCAAAGGAACAGGAAATGAGGAAGGGGGCAAACACTTTTTCACACCACTGTACACAAGATACCTTTTGTGCGCCTTTGCGTGTTAAACAGGTTTTTTAATAGCAAAAGGCTCTTTCATGCAAATACCTCAAAGCCAGTGATGGCTATCTGATGCATTGAATCATTGACAGATTTTATCATCTCTAACATAGTTGCTAGAGCTTCCTCTAGTTCCGCCGTGCCCTCTGAGTTCTTGCAGCATTTCAGCATTTCCTATAAAACACAAACAAAACAACTTGAGATATCCAAACTCCAAATAACAACGTAATCCAAAACATGACACAGTACCTTCAAAAGTAACTGGTACTTGGTGATTCTCTGCACAGGCTTTAGCAGGTATGCATCTAAAGAGAGCTTGTGATCCAACCGTTTTTGGCATTCCTGTACAAAAAGGAATAGTTACATGCGCATAATCATATATTATATATGGAAAAACAGAAGCTATGAAACAAGAATTTTAAAGGCATAAGAATAAGAATTCAAGAGTCACCTGAAAAAACAGACTGTCCCCACACTGCCTCCAGATAGCCTCAGACCGAGGTTTATTTTGACAGTATTTCTCATAGATCTGCAGCTCTTCTTTCTGTGGGACAGCAGAGGCAGACCGCCTTTCATTTTCAATCCAAGCAATATCCTAGAGCCTAGAGTCAGTGCATGGCCTGCGGCACAACTGCTTTCATCGAGGTCTTATGGAATTACTCACTCTTTTCAAGAAGCATGTTCCCACTAACTCTGGCTTCTCCACGCAATTTTCCAGCTCTTTGAGAAATGTCCTGCCAAAAAAACAAAAAACAAGTGGAATAAGTAAGGATGCGAGAAGGAAGCGAGAGCAATTCAATTCAAATGTTATTACGCTGTGTAAGGAATAAAAAATGACAGAGCTCCGTTAGAGGAAAATAATCAAGGATGGGGCAGTGTTTTCCAATAACAGCATGTCCTGAAATGTTTTATTACTCACATTACATAACACAGCAATTTTCATATAATAGGATAGGATTTTTTTCTTAATTAAACAATGACGTATTTTTTTATCTGCTTATTGTTATGTTTAATGCTGTGCAACATATGTTAAACAGCTTCCTGTTATCACTTAATCCCAAGAGCATTAGTGAGGTCAGGCACTGATGTTGAACGATGAGGCAGTCAGTGTTCCAGTGTCCATGTTGGAACAGGTTTGGGCCCATATATGGGTGTGACGGTCAGGTGTCCACAAAGATTTGGCCATATAGTATATGATGTATGAAAACTGATGATGGAATAACTATTGAAAATCTCAAGAACTTTCTTCTAACGAACAGTGGTTAATAGGTGTAGGGTAGATATAAAAGAAAATGACTGCAGAGAGCTGATGGAAAAAAGTCCCCAAGACAGGAAGATGTTACAAAATAATCTGTGCATTCATTTCGCCACAGTGAGCTTTCAAACAGAAGAAATGCATAACCACTCTTTCTCAACCTAAAGATCACAGGAAGCAGTGCAAGGTCCACTGTTAGAGACTTTAACCAAGAATGACTGCTTGTATCTCTGTATCTTTAATCTAATCATGTAGGAAGTGGAAATCCACAAAAAGTGAACTGATGGTTGTCACGGAACGTGAAGGCAGGCAAGTATGCAGGACGCAAACGCAAGTTCAAACCGAGATCTTTATTTATAGAAAGGGAAACCAAACAGAAACAACAAACTAAGCTAGGCTCACTTGGCTAAGGCTAATGCTAATGTTATGGCTATAACTAAGGCTTTGGCTATGGCTGAGGCTAAGGCTAAAGCTAGAACATGGCATGAAACTAGGACGCTCTATAAGCACTAAACATGGCAAAACAACATATACACAAATCGCTATCACTGTTTATCGAACCGCGCTGTCTCGAGCACGGCTCACGATATATATAGGTCTCTCAATCATTAACTTGCAGCTGCCGGCAATTCCCAAACACACGTGACCCAATGAACTATGACCCTTGACGAGGCGAGACGAAGACTTGACGTCAACCCAGAAGAGGTCCGCGCATGCGCATCAGCACTCAACGCACGCTGTGGTACGGGGGAATCGTGACAATGGTACAATGATCTATTGACACATTAAAGAAAAATCAAACCTTATTTCCTAAATAAGGTTAAAACAATGAAGGAAAAATACAAACAAACACTGCATTCCAACATTAAATCCACACTCTAACTGCACAGCACAAAGGGCATAGTATAATGGTGTGTTTGCTCTGGGAAGGCCTGCAATTACTGTGGGACCAACAAATTCCAGGATGCATCAAGAAACATACGGCAAAATGTCACAGCAATTTAGACTGGCCAAATCCGAGTCCTGACCTCAATCCCACTGAAAAGCTGTGATGTGATAGGCTATTCAAACAAAAAATACAAGTCAAACTGAAACACTTTTGCTCGTAACATCGTGTTTTTTGAACACATCATATACAGTATGAATTGGCTTTACCTTTTGCATACAACTACAAGACTCAAAGGGTATTTAATTATCTGTTATAACACTTTAATGTACATTTTCCCTCGTTTGGTCTAGTTGTCTGTGATTTCTCTAAAGAGACCTGTAACAGATATCTAACAGATTTATATTTGTGTTATGGATGTTATGGATATTTGTGTTATACTATTATGGATGTACTATGGCTATAGTACTATGAAATAATGTAGGACATGATAAATATTCTGTAATAAATTTTTGCTGTCATGTTTTATGATATGCATATGAAATTTTCACCAGACTTTGGTATTAACTCAAGAAATCAACACATATAAAGAAATCCAAACATTAAAGTCTATAAATGAAGTTATGTGTAATAAAGAGGAATGATACAAGAAAAAAGTATTAAGTACACTAACTGAAATGTATTTAATACTTAATGGGGAAGCGTTTGTTTGTAAAGACAGCTTCAAGACACTTCCTGTGTGAAGAAATTTATCAGCCGCAGTATCAAGGTGTGATTTTAGCCAATTCTTCTATACATATTGTCTTTAAATTTTCTTCAATTGGATTCGAGTCAGGTGAATGACTGGGCCATTCTAAAACCTTGATTTTTTTTCTCTGAAACCGATTGAGAGTTTCCTTTGCTGTATGCTTTGGATCGTTGTCCTGCTGGAAGTCCACCCACATCTCATCTTCATCATCCTGGAGGATGGCAGCAGATTCTTCTCAAGAATCTCCTGATAAAGGGCTCCATTCATGGTTCCTTCAATTATATGAAGTCTTCCAGTACCATGCGATGAAAAACAGCCCCACATCATGATGCTTCCACCTCCAAACTTCACTGTTGGTGTAGTGTTTTTAGGGTGATGTGCAGTGCCATTTCATCCCCAAACCTGGTGTGTAGTATGACAGCCCAAAAGTTCAATTTTGCTCTCGTCTGACCAAACTACACTCCCCCAGTATTTCATAGGCTTGTCCAAATGAGTTGTAGCAAACTTTCGACATGCCTTTTCGACATGCTTCGACATGCCTTTTCGTTTGTAACGGAGTCTTGCGGGGTGAGCGTGAGCAGTGGAGTGCATTGCCTATTATTTTCTCGGTGACGATGGCATGTGCAGCCTCCAAGTGTTTCTGGAGTGCTTTCTGATTTGTCCTTGGCTCTTGGGCTACTCTTCTGACTATTCTACTGACTCCCTGGTCAGAAATCTTGAGAGGAGCTCCTGTGTATAGCCGGTTGATGACGGAGTGATGTTGCTTCTACTTGTGGACAATGGCCCTAGTTGTGCATACTGGAGGATTCAGAAGTTTTGAAATACGTCTGTATCCGATTCCAGATATATGTTTCACAACAATAAGGTTGCGAAGGTCTTGGGAGAGCTCTTTGCTTTTACCCATCATGAGATGTTTCTTGTGTGACACCCTGGTAATGAAAAGCCTTTTTATAGACCATCAATTTACTAACCCAGCTGATATTAATTTGCACAGACAGGAGGTATAATTACTTACAGATTTCAGATGGTTCCTTGCCTTACCTTGGAGAACTGCATTTTCTTAGTGTGTTCAATACTTTTTTCTTGTGTCATTCCACTTTATTACACATAACTTTATTTATGGACTGTAATGTTTTGAATTCTTTATATTTCCAGATTTCTCCAGTTAATAACGGAAATATATTTACTGAAAAAAAATGTTGACATGTTCAATATTAATTTCTGTAAAACACTGTAAATGAACTGAAACTTATCACCTTTACATTAAAGAAACCAAGAGTACAGTCCTCGATTTATCTAGTACCATCGTACCATCAGAATGAAGGATTTCTTGTTTCACTTCAACAGCAATGAACATAAAATTAATAACATCTCTGTTTGCCTCATTAGTTGTTGTTATGAGACATCTCCCCTACCTAACTTGCAGATTTTTAACCTCATAAAATCATCACAGCAATGTTTTACATGCTTGGAATCAAGTACCAACACTGTCACGACTCAAAACAAAACATGAATTCCTAGGTATAAGGATATGCAAATAGAGAATCAGGAACAGAAGCAATATGCGGAAAAGATTATGGAATAGAGAAGGAGAAACATGAAATACACAAATTGTGTTTGTGGGAGGAGAACACATGCTACCCTCTGCCAGTGACAAATGTCTAGTTAATATCCTATTGTACATACAGTTGCAATCAAAATGATCGAACCCTGATTGCAAATCAGGTGTATTGTCAAAATTTACTTTCAGCTGTTTGTAATGAATAAACGAAACAAAAGCAGTTGAAATATTTCAACACAACAAATGCTTCAAGTGTTTTCCCCAAATTCAACTGAAAATACGACTTATAATGACTTCTCCAGTCTCAAAATTATTCAACCCCTTCATGGCAAGAATCTTTAGTACTTAGTAGAACATCCTTTTGCTGTTTTGACCTGCTGCAAACAAGATGCCTTGCTTCTGGCAGCGTTCCTGTGTAATCTTAGCCTATTTCTCATGAGCAATGGCCAACAGTTCAGTAATATTCTGGGGTTTGTGTGCTACCATCTTCATCAAATCCCACCAGAGCTTTTCTATGGGGTACAAGTCATGTGACTGTGATGGCCCTGTAAAAACATGTGTTCCTGTTTGTGGTCTAACTGCAGCTACATGGTGGCTGCATGCATTGTGGCTGCATACATTGCATATATATGAAAGACGGTTGGTTCACACGTTTTCAATGTGAAGGGTGCTTGGGAGAAGATTGAAGCAAAACAAACGTCAACATAAGACAACATAAGTCAACGTGGATAAACAAACACTTTTGCACTTATAAGATTAATGGACCATTCCAAATACTGTTACTGGCCATAGCGGCGCATACATTACACATGACTACATGTGAAAATATGCATGTGATTTTATAAAGTTCATGCAATGTTCCCATACTTTTATACAATTTCACATGAATATGTGTGAGTAGTTATATCATACACTTTCTGTCAAACTGTCAATCAAAATAGTGTGTTGATAATTTATGACCCATGTGTTTCCCTGATGGACGTTTCTTTAGATAGCCTTAATTTATGACCAGAGGTGGGGGTAACCCTATCAACAGTATCAGGGGGTCAATCTGGCTCCTTTGTGTCTGGACAGTGGTGGAGAGGGGGGGTGTGGGGGGAATAGTCCCCCTCCCAACAAATGGTGTTTATGTTAATGAGTTTGATTTTTTGGGGTGAAATACATCTGAAAAGAAATATCAATGTTTTAATATGGACATGTGTTTGTGTTACTGTGTGATTATTTCATTTTGTGTAAACACATTGTTAGAAAAAGCATGATGTTTGAATGTGTACATATATGAGTAGAATATTTGTTTTGTGAAATAAATGAAAACATATGTTGATTACATTTTAGGGACCCCAGTTTGCCTTTGAATAAAACGTTTAGGAGGTAAAGCATTAAAAAAAAAAAAAAAAAAAAATCTATTTAAATGAATCGTGCGTATTACATACCTTCTAAACATAAACATTTAGGAGGTAAAAAAAAAATAATTAAAAGAGTTGTTTAAAAAGAATCCGTATTACATAGCTTCCAAAAAACACATAAACCTTTAGGAGGTAAAAATGGTTAAAAGAGTTGTTTAAAAAGAATAACGCATATTACATAACTTCTAAACAAAGATCCTCATGAGGTAAAAATGTTAAAGTGATGGCTAAAAGAATATCCGTAATATTTTAAACTAGGAGATAAGTTTTTTCCAGAGATGTATTCCATTCGCTGGGCTAAATCAGTAATGAAGTTACTGATCACTTCTCTCTCTCGCTAAACCCCTCTCTCAGAACTAAACAGTCCTTTAGGTACACCTAATTTATGACCAGGGGTGGTGGGGCTAACCCTATCTACTGTATCAGTGGGTCATTTTAGCCCCTGTATGTCTGGCTTGTGTACTTCCCTTTCTGGGGGTGTTTTGTGTATTGTGGGGGATCGCCCCCAACAAATGTGTTCATGTTAATGTCACTGTTGTGAAACGTGTTTCTTCATGAATTAATCACACATAAATGTATACCTTTTTGTGGTATAAGAGAATGTTTGTTTCTGAAATTACTTTTATTTTGAAGATTAAGGATGGTTTCGGTGAAATATGTCTGATGTAAGAAAAGATAAACCATCGATACGGCCAAAAATTTTTTACAAAAGTTTTACATACATTCTAAACATAAACCTTTAGGAGCTAAAACGTTTAAAAGTGCTGTTTAAAAGAATGGTGCGTTTTGTTTCAACTATAAACAAGTTTTTGGAAAATGGTTCGCCAATGCGGATACTTATACAGAACTGCCGCTAAATACATGCGATTTTGTCTATGCTTTGACATCCCACGTCCCCACTGGCTGACAGTCAAGTTGTGTAGATTCATGCCCACTGTAACACTGTTTGATCTGAACGTGTGATCTTTCTCGGAAGTTGTCTGTCTGTGTGAGAGAGTGATGTGTGATTTCCGGGGGTTTTGCTGACCACAATTCTTACAAATGTGTTTATGTTACAAAATTAAGTAGAGAGTTGCGAGTCTCAGTGCTAAAACAATGGTTAAGAAGTTGTAATTAAAACACAGAAGAAACTCTGCAACTATCTGTTACAATGTCTGCTTCGAGAAATCCTAATACCCCTAGAGGAATACTGTGTATTCACCAACAAGAGGACCTGTTGAGTTGAGAGAGAACCTGACTTCTGCTCCAAGAAAAAAACCCAAGATGTTAGTTTGACAATTTATTCATGAAGATATAGTAAAGACGCTGTTGTTTAACCCTGAGCAGGGCGTCAACAACTCCAAAGATCGTGTCTTAAGGCCGAGTGTTTTTTTAGGAGGTAGAAAAACATTTAAAGATGATGATTTAAAAGAAACGGGTGTTTCGTCCATTATGATAAAAAAGAAAAATGGTTGTACTGCAACGTGAAATAAATTGGTGGAGACACACTGAGTACATTTCTGTTCCACAGTCTATAAGGATCCCCACCATTAATGTAGAGCGACAAATGTACACACCCTCCGCGACTATTTTACTTAAGGTTTAAAAAAATTTATTTTCTGATGGCAGAAAGACAAAACTGTTGTACATTATGTATATGGTGATTTTAGAGTTAGACCCCAACTGTCAAATATGTTTTCACATAGAATGTGAATTGCTTTGTCAGGCAAAGAGCACGATGGTATGGAAAGGGTATGATGAGGTGATCTAATGCTGAGGAGTTCTACAGTACTTTGACTTGGGATCATTCCAACATAGCCCTCAGAGAGGCATTATCTAAGCTACGTATATATAATATAGATAGTTGGGGTCTAACTCTAAATTAACCAGATACAAAATGTACAACAGTTTTGTCTTTCCACACCCCCCCTCTCCACCACTGCCCAGACACAAAGGAGCCAGATTGACCCCCTGATACTGTTGATAGGGTTACCCTCACCTCTGGTCATAAATTAAGGCTACCTAGAGAAACGTCCATCAGGGAAACACATGGGTCATAAATGATCAACACACTACTTTGATTGACAGTTTGACAGAAAGTGTATGATATAACTATTGTGTGTGTGTGTGTGTGTGTGTGTATGTATGTGTGTGTGTGTGTGTGTGTGTGCTTGTGTGTGTTGGTTCACATGTGAAAGCCTGAAAGTTGGTTCAAAGTTGGTTCACAGTGTACATATGAAAGTCTGAAAACAATACGCTTTTCACGTAACATCGTGTTTTTCTAATAAATCATTTATAATATGAATTGGCTTTAACTTTTGCGTACAACTACAAGACTGAAAGGGTACTTAGTTATCTGTTATAACACTTTTAATGTCCATTATCCTTCTTGTGTGGTCTAGTTGTCTGTGCCTTCTCTAAAGAGACCTTAATACAAAAAAAACCATGATCTAAGCTACATTTATATATAACAGATTTATATTTGTGTGCACAACTATTATGGATGTACTATGGTTGTAGTACATCCATCCATGCATCTTGTACCGCTCACTCCTTCTTCAGGGTCGCGGGGAACCTGGAGCCTATCCCAGGAAGCATCAGGCACAAGGCGGGGTACACCCTGGACAGGGTGCCAGTCACAATCACATACACACACACCCATTCATATGCTACTGACACTTTAGACACGCCAATCAGCCTACCATGCATGTCTTTGAACTGGGGGAGGAAAGCGGAGTACCCAGAGGAAACCCCGCAGCACGGGGAGAACAGCCCGGTAGGAATTGAACCCCAGACCCTGGAGGTGTGAGGCGAACATGCTAACCCCTAAGCCACCGTGCGCCCTAGTACATCCATAGTAGTACAAATAAATATTAAAATAAGTCAATATTTAGTGATTAATTTTTGCTGTCATGCTTCTGTTGGCAATGTACTTTAATTGAGGAGAGTGTAAAGTATTACTCACATTCTGAAAATAAATGAACTGCAAATTAAGGCAGCAAATATCACCTTTACATTCAACCTTTTGCGTTTAGTACACACCACAAACTGTGCTCACTGAAACCTCAGTGCCTGTTGCCACCAAGTTTCGATGCAGGTATTTTGCAGTCACTCGATTCTTCCCAGAAATCTGGGTGCAGCCGTTGATATCTTCCTTTCCTGCCCCATCCAGATATTTCATGTATTTTCTACCCCTACAGTTCAGGTATTTCATGTGTTTCAGCTCAAGCACACGTAGTGTAACTGATTAATTGCATCAGGTATGTTTGAGACAACACCTCCTTTACATATTTGTGCTGTTGTGAAAGACTCCAACATCATTTTGACAATAAACCTGATTTTCAATGGGGGAGGGGGGGTGCAACACTGCCTTGACCCTCTTGGGCATGGAGTTCACCAGAGCTTCACAGGTTGCCACTGGAGTCCTCTTCCACTCCTCCATGATGACATCACGGAGCTGGTGGATGTTAGAGACCTTGTGCTCCTCCACCTTCCGTTTGAGGATACCCATAGATACTCAATAGGGTTTATGTCTGGAGACATGCTTGGCCAGTCCATCACTTTCACCCTCAGCTTCTTTAGCAAGGCAGTGGTTATCTTGGAGGTATGTTTGGGGTTGTTATGCTGGAATACTGCATACTGATCATGCTCTGCTTCAGTATGTCACAGTACATGTTGGAATTAATGGCTGTGTTGAGTTATTTTGAGGGAACAGCAAATTTACACTGTTACACAAGCTGTACACTCACTACTTTACATTGTAGCAAAGTGTCATTTCTTCAGTGTTGTCACATGAAAAGATCTAATCAGATATTTACTCAGTGCCTTTTGCCACCAAGTCTTGCTGCAGGTCATTTGCTCGAGGGTTTTTCACAACCTGTCTTCTCAGAAATCTGGGTGCAACCATGGAAATCTTTTTGCCCCATCCAGGTTTTTCTCAAACACACCTGGTGAAACTAATGAAGCCCTTAATTACAACACCTGTTTTGCATATTTGTGCTGTTGTGAGGAATTCTATTCAGGGGTTGAATAATTTTGAAACTGGGGAAGTCATTATAAGTTGCATTTTCAGTTGAATTTGTGGAAATCACGAAGCATCCGTTGTGTTGACCTATTTTAATTGCTTTTGTTTGATTTGTTTATTGCAAATAGCTGAAAGTCTGTAAATTTTGAAAATAAACCTGATTTGCTAGTGGGGGGTTGAATAATTTTGATTGCAACTATAACTGTCTGTGTGAAAAGTGCACAAATAACAGCAACTGGTCTGTTGTAGAGCCGGCAGTTATTTAACTCATGATAGGAATGTAGTAAACATGTGGGTGAGACAGTTGCCACAGCAGGAGACTGCAGTTGAGCTTGGGTAGTACTACGATAACTTCGTGTGATAATGTGATTGTGTCAAAAGAATTTCTTGCCTATTATGGAAAGTGTAGATGTCATCAAGATTGCCAAAGAGCACATCCTTCATGTTTTCCAGCACCGGTGGTATTAGATGCGTCATTTCTGAATTATCCAGTGCTGCAGCGTAACCCTAATAGGAAAAAAACACACAGTAAGGCAATAAGTCTCTTCATTCTTCTAAACTATAAGAGGACACTCCCTCTCTGCAAATTTATTTTTACCTCTACAAAGGTATTTTCAATACAACCAATACAAATACTTTGACAATTTCAGGTTAATCCCATGTTGGTATCTATAGCAGTATCAGTGCTATATGGAGACAACTTGTCGAGGGTACACCCTGAACAATCCATCGCAGAGTACAATCACTTACACATTCATTCCTACACTACACACACTTTTGGATATGCCATGCAAGTCCATGCATGTCTTTGGACTGGGGGAGGAAACTGGAGTACCCATAGGAAACCCCCACAGAACGGGGAGAACATGCAAACTCCGCACATACAGGGAAACGGTGGGAATCGAACCCTCAAACCTGGAGGTGTGAGGCGAACATGCTAACCACTAAGCCACCATGCGCCCTTGTCGAGATATTTATTTTAGAGAATAAGCTGACAAGAGACAAAATAGAAGCTGTGAAACCAACAGCAACAGTAATGACTTAGACATTTGCAATGTAAACATTTACAACATTTACACAATTTGCATTTGCCCTTCCAATGAGTATATGGAACAAATAATCAGAGCACAAGGGCAATTCCGCCATCCGACGTAACACAAAACTTAGTCATAGATATTTATTAATAAACAGACCAACATACCTCAATTATACTTTGGAGCTCCTCCACATAGAGTCTCTCCGTCTCAATCAGCTCATTCATAATGTGTCTGTGGGGAGAAACAATAAGAGTGTCTGTGCTCAAAAAGCAAATCATTTTCTGAGATAGAATAATGCACACAACACCTAAAAAGAGCTATTACAATTTCCTGTTTCCCAATTCATATCAGAAGTCTCACTGAAGATATACACCTAATTTTTATTTTCACTGTATTGAGTTTAAAAAATGGAACTCAAAATTTTTGTAGGTTTCACAAACAAGATTCTACCTCGGACCTTCAGGCAATGAGCAGCTCATGTGTCTGCCTAAGTTTTAGACTTACAATAAACCTACACAAACCTGACAAGCCTGCTCGAGTTGTTCAACCGTACAACATCAGACATCTGAGGCTTTGTTTTGAGAGATAACATAGGTCAGGAGGCATTTCTGATTGTCTGTTACTGCCAAGCATAAAACTGGCCAATAAACCAACTTCCATGATGTAAAACTAAATTTTTTTTTTATATGCGTTTGTATAAAAATGTGTTGATCGTTGCACATCTCTTTTCTATACATGACTTACACAATTTCCAAAGTGGCCCAAGTTTCTGTGACGCATGAGCAGGCATGACATAGCCTTGTGTGACTGCATCACGTCAAATTCTCCTCCCTCTTTAGTCCCACCCAGATATAAAAAAAAGCTCAGGTTCAGGCTTCAGTCACATGTTAACTCGGACTGAGCACACGTCTGTGTCAGGCTCGTCTCTGAGACAGATTTTCCTACAGGGATGATAGCTTGTGCATTGGTAAGTAACACTTCTGCATGACGAGCGAAGTCAGGGGCTTTTGGGAATATTTCACACTACCACAGACACAAACAGATTCTGTTTAAACGAGAGTATTAGCTCAGTGGTGAGAAACTCACAGGTATAAAAAAAAAACAAGCTGAATGTTTAACTACTGTAAGCGGGACACAGAAGTGGCTTTTTATGTGGAAAGTGCATGCTGTATTACCTGAGCGTTGTCAGATAAGATAGACGGCGTGGCGGGGATCAGCAAATTTTCAAGTAATAAACCTAAAAAGCATGGCTATTACCTCTAAGTAGCCTTTCAGCTTCAGGAGAAATATATTGCTCAAAAAAATAAAGGGAACACTTAAACAGCACAATGTAACTCCAAGTGTTCCCTTTATTATTTTGAGCAGTATATATTCTAAGACTAAAACCTAATTTCAATAGTGAAAATTTTGTACTGTGAGTCAGAGTGTTCACAAATGCTGGGTATTTGAAATTCTCTTTAAACTTCATCTACCATTTTCATTTCATTATGCAAATACCCCCCAAAAAAAAAAACAAACAAACAAACAAACAACCAAACAAAAAAACAAAAACAAAAAAAAACCCAGAAACACAGTGAAGTATTCAGGTGGCTTTCCAAACTGCCCACCTATGCAAATCAATCTCAAGCAGTTGTAATTAAATTATTTATAAAGCTTCCTCAAGTTGTTCACAGTTTCCACTTAGAATGTACAAAATGTAATTCACAGTGTTCCAGCCGAATCAAGGTGGACTGAATGAGGGTGCCATCTGTGTGTTGGGTGTAATGAGATATTATGGATGGTAATAGCTTACATTCTTGCGTTATACATATATATATATATATATATATATATATATATATATATATATATATATATATATATATATATATATATATATATATATATACTTATCCCAGGAACACTCGGCAGTGGAGCATTACCCCATTACCAATGCTTATAATACATTGGGCTTGTTTAATATCTTTAAATGTTACAATACAGTTAAATAAATAAGCCATTCTACTGTAGATAAGAATGTATATCTTTGGTATATTAAAGTTGTTTTAGGTTGTAGTGCTCTAAGCACTACAATGTATTAGGCATGATGTGCTGTAATACTTTAAATCACAAGGTGTCATTACTTACTTTTATAAATGACAAAAAAATAATGCCCTGACCCTTCATTGTACTTCAAGTCATTATATTGTCAGAATCTTATTATTGTTAAAAATGCGTAAATATAAAATACCATATCTAAATGTAGATTAATTTCTGTTAAGGATGTGGGTATGTGAGATGCTGTTAAGATCTAATGATCTTTTATTACACAGTAACTACATAACAGCAAGTGTTATATAACAGAAATAATTTAACATAACTATTCCCTGGTATTATTTTTGATTTATTCATTCAGTTTAATGTTTTAGGATTATGATCTAAACTTGTGCAACGCCCCCTTTTTTTTTTTAGGTTAGTTTTTATTTAAATGTACACATGGGTGCTGTTAAAGTGTACACGTGGTGATTTAATATCACAGCATGCTTAGTAGATCTGTACTTTGTACTTATTTTACTACTCTTTACTATTTGTTGGACAAGCCCAGAAATAGAGTTTTGCATTATGATTACTGTTCTAAATCTTTTATTTACAACAATAAACAAAAAATAGTTTCTTGACAGGTCAAATGAGATATAATCTACTTCCATTGTATTTACATTTTATAATATGATTGTTCAGTTTCCTGTAACAGTATCTTTCATATCTCAAAGTTAAACCAGTAAGTCCTACTGCTGGCAGAGAACAGGTGCATGTAGAGCCGTATTACATTACGTGAAACTGAACTAAAAAGAATTCAAAGCTCTTTAAACAAACAGACGGTTTGGGGCCTATTGAAAGAAGACTCAAGCTCTATTATTAAAAGGTCACGCTTTTACATAGACTTGCTGTTCTAATGAACTTTTTTGTCTGCAAAATGTTTACACAGCTTTTAACATGTTTTCATTCATTGTATTCTTTAAAGCCCCCTATTGCTTTATAAAGCACCAGGCTGGCTTTCTGCATCAAAAATGTTGATGAGCCCTGAATGAGGCTCCGCTTCTAGTTTACAAATGGTGGCACACAGATCTACCATTGAGAAGCTCACAGAAATACTTGGTAAACATTAACCTATTTTAACAGGCATTCATGCCAGAGTTTTGTTGACCAGGTAATATCCATATTAAAATAACAAGACCACAACACTAGTCTGGTTAATAACAAAAACTCAAAAACCTGCCATGAATGCTTCACCATAAACATCTTCATGCCTTATGTAGATTTGTAGACATGCAGATTTAGTTCAAACTACTGAAGATCCACATCTAAAATCATCTCATTTGTCAAAGAATTTTAATTTTACAGATATATGTCAGTTTGTTGATCATTCATCTTTCATCTTCATCCTGGTTAAGGTCATGATTACTGTAAGTTCAAAATAGTAAGGAAACAACATTTGCTCTCTTCACAGACTGCTGGTCCTTGGTTGCAGAGGTATGCCAACAAACTAGGTGACAATGCTGAGGCAAAAAAGACAGATCTAAACAACATCTGAACTAAACAAGGCAATGAAGTCTCACTTGCCTTTTCCCTGCACATCTGCATTATGCTTGCATGACCTATAATGGAACTCAGACAAGTTCTGAGAACAGGGACTTAGAATTTAGAAGCACAGTTAAGGTATCAGGATGATTATGAATTTCAGAAGGGTGAAAAAATATCAGTTCCTACAGCTAATTTCAATGTGCTGTTTCCTCTCGATACTCATGCTGCACTGGGAGAAGGTGGACCATCATATCGTAAGCCATATGAAGTCCTTCTCCTACCGCTACCTGATCAACAGATACGACTTCATCAACAAGTCCTTCAGAGTGAGCCGTGAAGAGGCTTCCAGCTTCATTAGCTTTCCATACCTCATAGACCACAAGTACACGTGCATAGAGAAGGATGTACTGCTTCTTCTCTTCGTTAAATCCTCCCCGGAGAACTTTTTGAGAAGGCAAGCGATTCGCTCTACATGGGGGAACCAGACTTACATCAAGATAGAGCTGGGTGTCAATGTGAAGGTGGTGTTTGTTATGGGTGTTCACCCAGATAGACACAAACATGATGCCATTCAGAAACAGCTCCAAGCTGAGGACCAGGTCTACAGAGACTTGGTCCAGCAGGCTTTTCTGGACACTTTCCACAACCTGACTGTGAAACTCCTGCTGCAATTCCACTGGGCGCATGCCAACTGTGCCCACGCTCGCTTTTTAATGTCTGCCGATGATGACATCTTTGTCCACATACCCAACCTGGTCCGTTCTCTCCAGGAGTTCAGCGCTCAGGGTGTTGTGGATCTCTGGGTGGGACACGTTCACCGTGGTTCGCCCCCTATGCGACGCAAGGACAGCAAATACTACGTGCCTGTCCAGATGTACCAATGGTCCACCTACCCAGACTACACTGCAGGAGCGGGCTATGTAGTGTCCAGGGACGTAGCCGACAAAATTTACCAAGCTACCTTGTCCCTTAACGCCTCTCTCCACATCGATGATGTTTTTATGGGCATCTGCGCAATCACCGTTGGGGTATCACCCCAGGAACACGTTTACTTCTCAGGTGAGGGGAAAGCCCCCTATCATCCATGCATTTATGAGAAGATGATCACCTCTCATGGACATGCAGATGATGTTGGTTATCTTTGGAAGGTTGCGACTTCCCCAAAGGTAAATGGCATCTCTTCGGGTTTCTTTGGGAAACTATACTGCACAGCTGTGAAAATCAGGCTGCTCTGTTGGCCTTTCTCTACATCGACCTATTCCTGCAAAGCAGCCTTTTTATGAAGGACTATGAAGGACTTCTCTGTCCATCAGTATTTTATTGTATATCTTAATGTAAGTTATTTTCCATGTAATAATGAAAATACCAAAGCCATTTACTTATGAGTTTGTTTACCTTTTTTGGGGGGGGACTTGGAAACATGGTTAGCATTCTGGGAACATTTGAAAGAGTTGTTTAACTAATTGAGCTGTGTGCTTGTTTTTATTTGGATTAGGATTGCTTTTTTGAATTAAAAATACTAATCACACACATTCTTTTTATTTGTCTGTGTTCTGTCTCTGTCGTTACCTGACATTTCTTGATCAACTACACATCTCCAAACCTTACCCCTGTTTTTTTCTTTTCCAAAAGCAGGCCAGGACTCTGAACACTTCCTGTCACTGGCATTTACCAAGACAGTTCTCACAGATCACATCAATCTCTCTAAATAATTCCATATAAACAGTAGTAGAAGTTTTATGAATTTGTATTCTTTTTCTACCTCAGATTTTTTTTTTAGGAACTTGACACAGAGGGACTTAAGATCACTGTTTAAGTATTTGTTTTTTTAAATAAAGTAAATAAGGATGGGCTCTAATATACCAGGAGTATTTTTCCACTACTTACTAATGCAGTGTATTATAATGTACTAATAATATATCTTGGGGTTAAACTAACAGTCAGACCAAAATAATCCCAAGAAACCCCCTAATACTGACTTCACTTGTGATTATTAAAGAAAAACTAAATATAAACATAACACAAATCATGAATTTGTACTGGCAGATTTCTAAGGCAGACATTAATACATTTAACTATACACAAAACATTTTCCCTAGTATTTTCCCTCTGTTGGTATACAACCCCAATTCCAAAAAAAAAAAAAAAAAAAGAGTCATTTGAAAATTCTATTCACCCTGTACTATATTGAAAAGACATTATTAACACATTATTTAATGTGAATTGAATTTATTTTTAAAAATATACACTCATTTCAAATCTGATGACTGCAACACACTCCAAAAAAGTTTGGAGAGTTAAGTGTTTACCCCTGTGTAACATCACCTTTTAATAACACTTATTAAGTGTTTGGGCACTGAGTACAGACACCAGTTGGTTAAGTTTAGCAAGCAGAATTTTCCCCATTCATCCATTATACATTTCTTCAGCTGCGCAACTGTACGGGGCCTTCATTGTATTATTTTGTGCTTCATTCTCACATCCTCAAATGGAGACATATCAGGACTGCAGGCAGGCCATGCTAGCACCCACACTCTCTGCTTACACAACCACACGCTTGTAATATGGGCAGAATGTGGTTTGGCGTTGTCCTGCTCTGGATTGCAGCATATGTTGCTCCAAAATGTGTACATACTTTTCTGCATTAATGCTGCCCTCACAGATGTGCAAATTACCCATGCCAGGGGCACTGACACACCCCCATACCAAGACAGACGCTGGCTTTTGGACCTTTCCATCTTTGGCCTGGAAAACACAACAGCTGTTTTGTCCAAAAACTATTTGAAATGTCGACACGTCAGATCACAAAACATGATTCCACTGTGCTACTGTCCATCTCAGATGCGGCCGAGTCCAGCAGAGAAGTCCGCACTGCTTCTGGAAAGTGTTGATGTATGGCTTCTGCTTCGCATAGTAAAGCCTTAACTTGCATCTGTGGATGCAGTGGCAAATGGTGTTAACTAACAAAGGTTTACCAAAGTATTCCTGAGTCCATGTCAGGATGTCCATTACAGACTCATGACGGTTTTTAAGATAATGACATCTGAGGGATCGGCAATCATGCACATTCAGAAGTGGTTTTCCGAGATTTGACCAGATTCCTTGAATCTTTTAATAATATTGTGCACTGTAGAAAGTGAAATGAGCAAAATCCTACTGATATGTCTTTGGGGAATGTTGTAAGTGTTGGATTATTCTCTGAATCATCTGTTAGCAGATTGGTGAGCTTTGACCCATTCTTGCTCTTGAAGGTCTTTTCTGGAGGTTCCTTATATACTATGATTAGACGATTGCCTCACCTGTTTTACATTGCATTCTATTTCAACTTGTCACCTCGCTATTGGTACTAAATTGCCCCAGTCCCAACTTTTTGGAAACATGTTGCATGCATCAATTTCGAAATAAAAGTTTACCTTCAAAAATCTATGCAGTTGATTAGGTAAAACATCAAATACCGTGTATTTATACATTTTGTTGTTTAAATACAAGTCAAAGTACACTGACAAATCATCCTCTTTGTTTTTATTAGCATTTCCTATACTGTCCCAATTTTTTGGAATTGGGGTTGTAAGTTAATTGGGTTTCTCATATGCATATACTTATACATGTAAATCCCTGGGTTTAATAGAGGTCTGATTGAGATGCTATTACACAATGAATTCTGTATCAAAATGACATAAAGGATAGAAACTCCTCCTGGTTACATAAGACATGGGGTGTAGTGCCATTGCTTACCGCCGCCTGCTCGACAGGCTCTCCTCCGTCTCGCTGCTCATGAGAACATGACTCAAACCTCCTTGACTCTCCTCATGCATAACTTCAATCTTAAAACAGGACACAAGCAAAAATTTCTTACATTTAATAAACAGGGCCACGTGAGGACAAGCATTAGACCAGGTTCATTTGACTACATTCAAATAAAATGAAGCCTGACGGAAAGGGTGTGTGACGTACCTTGATGCCTCCTTTAGTCTTGCGAATGTTTTTCTTCCTTGCTAGCTCAGTATCAGTGTTGTGCTTGGTGGAAATATTCTCTGGACCTCTTCGGTTTGGTGCTAGACAGAAACATAGTGCTTATTAGAGAATAAAATATTGAATATGAAGAAATACAGAACATAATCCAATGTAGTACAAGTGCCTCAGAGCTTCAGGGCCTCTACTTCAAAAACACATACTAAATTGGCCCAAGTTGTAAATGAGTGTGCATTTCCTGCAATTTACTTTTAATACCCAGTGTCCCTGGGATCCACATTATCCCTGAATGAGAAATAAAAACTATATGAACAAAGTATTGGGGAAATAAACCAATTGCTGTATAAGTGAAGCAGTTGTAGTGGTTATGTATATATATATATATATATATATATATATATATATATATATATATATATATATATATATATATATATATATATATTTATTTATTTATTATAAAATCAGCAGAAGTTTTTTATTAGAAAAAAGACATGAAAGTTTGACACAGTTTCATTTCAACATCATGTGAACCTCAGTCATGAGTGTTCCTGTTTGTGGTTTAACTGCTTCAGTGGTTTCTATATGCATGGTATATAGGTGAAAGATTTCTTAGAGATTTCCTGCAATTGTTTACCAGAGCCTGTCGGTCGCACGCTTTTAGGTGAAGGGCGCTTGGGAGAAGATTCAGGACGTGGAGCCACAGGCTGCACGGGCCTGGTTTGCTTGGCAGACAGCCTCTTTAGACTGATGTGTCTCTTCTCAAACATCTCATGCACTTCTTCCAGCCTTTTCAGTGCATTCTGCACATTGATCTGCAGGGGAAGTCGTAAAATAGATTTTATCATATGTGAGAAAAATACATTCTTTCTGAAGGGAGCCCACAGATCGTGTTTGCAAAATGTTTGGGCCAGTATTGGCATTATAAATCAATTCCTAATGCATCTCAATTCTTTATTTTTTAGTACAGCATGCATTATGCTTGTTTTCAGTAAAATCATGACCTTCCTCATTTCAATTTCATTCATCATTTTATGCAAACTTATGTAATAATAATCTAGATAATAAATCTTACATCATTCTCTACTGCAAAACTGTTGTGTACCAATTTAAAAAGAATAAACCAACCAGGTATATTTAGGCTGCATTCTGCAAAAATAACTTTTCATGTTATGTAAAAAACTGGAGTATGAGCTTAAGCAAGTCATTTAAGAATCATATGCATTAACACTCAAAGCGTCCACGTGCATTTGAGGGTGAATCATACAAAAGACTCTATTAAGTAAACTTCATGCAATTAACAGAAGCATGATTTTGTCCCCTTTACAAAGTAGGTAATTCTTTTGTTGTACAGATTTGTCTTGTCATAGCACAAGCATTTAGAACAAATCAATTGTAGAAGTTGAGCAAAGGAAAAAAAAAGGAACAAAGTTGAATGGAACACTTTTACAAGAAGTAGCTTATACTGTACAGAGTCATATTTCAATAAAGGCTAATACTAATCAAATGCTACTATAGCACCCGTATTAATGCACTCCACCTATTCACCTGTTCTAAGACTCGTGACCATTTTTTTACTAAATTTGCATTTCCTCTTTAGCCTTTTTCAAGCTTCATTCAACAGACCTGTCTGTTGGTTTATCATTGCCACCACTTCACTTTTTACTTCAGCTTTTCACAACGCATATTTCACAACACATATTGCACTGTGTCTTCTTAGGGATTTTTGTGGGCTCTACTCAAGGACATGGCGTTCATTTCCTCATCGCTGTTATAACATGGTGTGACAATTCATTTTGTTAGACACCCTCTTAATTACATGATGTTTGTGTGTGAAATCTGACTCATGTTTAATATTATTGTATACTTAAAACGATTAGGTAGTTTAATTATAGTAGCTTATTTACATTTAAGTGGGGTACGATTAGTATATGCTTAAAAGCTCCTATTTACAGGATTTTAACAAGCCATTAAGTCTGATGTTAACACAATTTTGGGGCAAATTACAGTCTCCTCAAAAAGTATTGTAATGGCAAGACCAATTCCTTTTTTTTCCCTGTCTGCTAAAGACTGAAGGCATTCGGGTTTGAGTTCAAAGCATTAATATAAGATGAACGCTTTCATTTTCAAGCCTGTTCCACAACTTCTTTCAGTTTCCATTTTATGTTCCGGCGGGGGGTGTGGGGGTGGCGGGGTTTTAAGGACACGACGACGACGACTTCTTGAACAAGTTTCTTCTTCAAGATATGAAATGAAATATGAAATCTTCTTCAAGATATGAAATCTGACTCATGTTTAATATTATTGTATACTTAAAAAGATTAGGTAGTTTAATTATAGTAGCTTATTTACATTTAAGTGGGGTACAATTAGTATATGCTTAAAAGCTCCTATTTACAGGATTTTAACAAGCCATTACATCTGATGTTAACACAACTTTGGGGCAAATTACAGTCTCCTCAAAAAGTATTGTAATGGCAAGACCAATTCTTTTTTTTTCCTGTCTGCTAAAGACTGAAGGCATTCGGGTTTGAGTTCAAAGCATTAATATAAGATGAACGCTTTCATTTTCAAGCCTGTACCGCAACTTCTTTCAGTTTCCATTTTATGTTCCGGCGGGGGGTGGGGGGTGGCGGGGTTTTAAGGACACGACGACGACGACTTCTTGAAGAAGTTTCTTCTTCAAGATATGAAATGAAGGCTTGATTGGGTTAAGGTCTGGTGACTTGGCCAGTTGAAAAACTTCCATTTTTTTCCTTTTTGTGTTGGCAGTGTGCATTTGGTCATTATCTTGTTACATGATAAAATTCCTTCCAGTTAGATTTCTCTGTAAATTGGTAGACAGAATATTTCTGTAAAGTTCTGAACTCATTCTGCTGCCATCACAAGTTACATCATCCATAAATGATGTTACTCATTATTAGATCGTTTGTAATGATGTACTCATCATTACTTCTGTTCCAAAAGCAGCGATGCAAGCCCTAACCATGACTCTACCTCCACTGTGCTTTATTGAGGGGCTTGTATGTTTTGAGCAGATAATTTCTTTCCCCTCACTTTGGTAGAGGTTAATCTTGGTTCCAGAACTTTTGCAGTTCATCTCTATATTTCTTTGTGAATTCCAATCTAGCTTTCCGATTCTTACTGCTGATGCGTGTTTTGCATCTTGTGGTATGGACAGCTCTCTGATCTTCATGTCGGTTTATTCTTTTTTTAAGCTGAAATTCTGATCTGTCGTCTCATATCCATCAGTCTCAGTATAGAAGGAAAAACAAAAGAACTATTCTTGGCGTTTCAATACTTTTGGAGGGGACCGCAGATCTGTTATGGCCTTGTTGTGTTGCACTACATAAATCACCATCACACATTCTCACCTCAAAAATAACACCTCTTCACTTGACATTTGTGACACATTCTCGATTTAAAGAAATTATAAATGCTACAAACCTTCACGAGGTCAGAGAGAGCCATCTCATGTTGGTTGTAGAGGTCCTTGAGCTGGCTGAGCTGCTGCTCCTTAGCTGTCTCCATGTATCTCTCAATGTCTTGCAGAGCTGCTTCTGCCCCCTCCTGAGACTGGCACTTATCTACAGCCTGTGATGCTAGCAGATACACACCATTCTCACACCAGTGGCTCACCTGCACACATACAGAAAACACTCTGGAATCTTATTATTTTCATATTGATGGAGAATAAAGCCATAATAATGTATTTAATTGTATGAAACGTGCAAGACGACATAATTTATTTGTGTTCTTTGGGTTCAGCATGTTATGAACAGAGATGTCCTCATCTGCTCATTGACGTGACACTGACAATTCATTCCACTGAGCAGGTGTGACAGAATAGCATTTCTCTTTCATGCTGACAAATGAGATGCAAGAGATGAGCTACAAGATGCCCTTCATAAATCATTCTTTGTTCCACGGGTTATATGGAGATATAATGGCCATCTCATAAAACGTTTTGTTTACATTACACTCACCTACAAATCTGAACTGTCACAAGGCATTAAACTGATGAAGGCTTACTGGTTCTTTGTAATAGTTCCACCAACCTTCTCTATCCATGTATGGATCTCAAGTGATTTGGACAGGAAGTCATTCTTTTTTTTGGCTTCGTTGCTGAAGTCATCACAAATGCGCCGCAGCTCTACACACTTGGGCCGGATGGAGTCCACCGCGTAGTGATTGCTCTGGATTAACTGGTCACCGTGCAGTGCGTGCAGCTGTGCCTTCTCCAAAGATTCCTGTCAAATGCAGTGCGCAATCACACATTGTAGGTCAGAAGATATTGAGGTTCATAGATTTGTCCCTTTATTAGTCCGTACAGGAATTTGTGTCATTTTTTTGTGATTGTTGCAGCCAACAATGCTTGAACTCGCTGTTTACAGTGCTTTTTTGTAGAAACTACTTGAATTGGAGAAATTGCAATTGCGCAAAATTGTTTTGCATGGGCGTTCACACTGATGTTTGTTGGCAAATGAGACCTTTTTAGCTGTACTTATGTTTAACGCACATGAACCGAAGAGGGATTTGACTGAATGTGCATTGTAATGATCAGACTTGGGAAGTAACGGGATACATGTAATGGCGTTATGTAATCAGGATACAAAAAACTGGAATTTGTACAATTACAATTACTGAATTGTAATCCGTTGCAGTTACGTCAAAAAAAAAACCCCAAAGTAACCAGATTACAGGTACATTTGGTAAAAAATAGGAATACTATAACAATTTTTTTTTTCATTTTAAACCAAAGGAATTAATCTTTTGACATAACACAATATAGACAGCTGCTTGATTATAGTTCTGGTTCTTTCTTGTGGTGACTCACATGAGCAACCTCCTGCTGCATACGCGAATAAATTTGCACAAAGTTAATTTGGTAGAAATGAACACATATTGTTCACTGAAATAATTTTTTTAGGGTGACCATACGTCCTCTTTTTCCCAGACATGTCCTCGTTTTTGGACTAAAACTACTAGCAACTACTGGACAAATTCCTGCCTCTCATCCATTAGCCTACTCTCATTGAATGCATGCATGAAGGTGAATCGCTGTTGTGTACCGTGTCAAACAGTTGGTTGACAATAGAAGCAAATGACAGCTGTCCTGAGTTGAAAAAATGCCCATAAGGTCACTGTTAATTTCATGGTTTCATATTGCTTTGTATTAGTTTGCTCATTCAAATGTGGGAATGATGGCAGAAGTTACACTCATGGCATCTGATATTTTATTTTATCCCATGGACATTCAAAAGAATGTAGGAATATATATATATATGATGCTAACAGTGCTAACAGTGTGTCTTTTTCAGTGTATTCAGATCTGAATTCAAGGTAACACGAATTTGAATGATATTAAGACACAAAAAAAGGAGTCCTCTTTTTGAAAAACCAGAATATGGTCACCTTAACTTTTGTGATGTAATGTAACCCACATCAGGGACACTGATCTTTTATTCTTTTATTTATTTCCATATCCAAACACTGAACATGTTTTAAGCTCTAAAATAAGCTCTAAAATAAGCTCTAAATAAAAGTATTTCAGATCATATTGCTTTCCTCTAGACTTTATTTACTTTTGAAGAAATCAGATTACATTACTTTCATATTGTGATACATTAATTATGTAACTGGTTATTTTTTTATGCAGTAATTTGTAAGTGTAACATCTCCTAACCCTGGTTGATGTCACATAACATGTTTTGGGCCTAATCTGTGAAAATCTGCGGTAATTTAGAAAAATTACAAACTACTGAGAATATTGTGGAGTTTCTTTGATTTTGCGTTAATTTCTCCGATCGAAAAATCCTGGAGGGAGTGCTTTATAACACATTACATAACAGTATTACCTACTATGCAACAGGCTTTCTTTACTTTTTTTTGTTACATACATTCTATCACTTCAGGCTGATCTCCTTAATACTCCTTGATTACTGACATTTTAAAAGTGTTTAAAAGGGTTTTAAAAGTGTTTCTACATAGAGGAAAATAATGTGGCTATTTCATTTACATTACAGGTGTGATCAAATACAGTATGTAGCCCTTAGACTTTGAGCAAGCAGATTTCATGTCTGGGCTATTATATATTCACATCACCTTCTTATTTCAACTTCTCACATCGCTATTAGTACTAAATTGCCCCTGTCCCAACTTTTTTGGAATGTGTTGCATGTATCAATTTCAAAATAAATGTTTACCTTCAAAAATCTATGCAGTTGATCAGGTAAAACATAAAATACCTTGTCATTATACATTTTTTTTGTTGCTGTTGATTAAATACAAGTCAAAGTACATTGACAAATCACTCCTCTTTGTTTTTATTAGCATTTTCCATACTGTCCCAACATTTTCGCAATCGGGATTGCATGTTTAAACTTAATGCGCTTCATGGTGATGTGATGCCCATTGATGTGATAACTACAGCACAAGCTTCTGAATCTCACAGTAAGAAACTTTGCTAGAAGATTATAACTGAAGACGTGTTCACTTAGTCTGTATTAAAGCACTTAACAATCTAACTAACATTAGCAACAAACTCAACAACAAACTAACATCATGCTAGCAACCACTTTTTTAGGTTTCCACACAACCAAAGAATGAGACCGATACATTTTTTTCACTTGTCCACCTTTGAATTATTACACTATTTTTGTCTACCCTGCAAATGAGTGCTGTGAGGAGCTGATGAGTCCGACCTGAGCTCTGTCCTGCATGCTCTTCAGGTCTTTTAGGAGCTGCTCAATGCGGCTAGCCCCGTCTCCGCTGTCTGAAAGAGTCAGCAAATTCTCCATCAAGTTGTCCAGAGACAGTTTCACCTTTACACACACACACACAACATACATTGGAAGGATTTCACATCCACACTTAGTAAAAAATTAATACTGTATGAGATGTGGTTTATGAATACTCTACCTCTCTAAAGTCCTGCTCAAAATGTCTTAACTGCAAACACTGCTCTAACTTCAAGTGATGTTTGGACCAGAACTGTTCAAACGCATTTTCAGTCTCATCCAGCTGAGCTAACAACCTGAAATGATCAAAACACGGAAACACATACACACACAGTATATCATTTTAGTTTTAAACTACATAGCTTTTGTTATTTAGCTTACTTTTATTAAGACATGCTACTTTTATTAGTGCTATTATAATATATTATATATGACAGAGTTACAACCCCAATTCTCATGGGGTTGTATATGACAGATTATATATATATGACATCCTCTCTACTGATATGGACAACAAATAGAATACACAGGGGTGAAAAATACTTGATAATATGTTCCTTGTTATGTATTGTAGGTACTATTTAGAAAGATTTGCAGTTTACTCATTTTTTTGTGAAAATGAATACTCTTAATCAAGCAAATTTGAGATTTTGAGAAAAACACCTTACTTAATAAAGTATTTGTTAAAAATCTCAAATACCATGATGAAAAACTATTTTTTCTAGGTTTCAGTGGATTTACCAGTGATTCATACAGACTGAGAATGATGTCCTTTGCCTCCCTCGTAAAAACACAAAATCTTCCTTTGCAAAAATCACTACATCAATCACTGAATTTTTTATTTTTTTAATAAATGAACAATCTATACTTGTGGTCATGAATATGTGAGCATTTTGAAACAGATACAGTACCCTTTGACTTTCACTCAGGTAAAAATTTGCCTCTATACTTATATTTAAGAATACTTTTACTTAGGTACAATTTTTTTCTGTCATTTTTCCAGCCCTGGTGACTACAACTAACTGATGAACTCTTTGTGGTTAAAACATGCATTCATTTCACAGAAATTTTGCACATATGGAAAAAATACTGGTACTACACCTTCATGTATGACCTAGTTTATAATGCAAATAGGAACATATACGTGCATATATGCTCTTCTATTCCTGTTCAATAACCACATCCTTTCAACCATTGCAGTAGGCAGTTGGTGCAGTGTCACGATACAATAGATATAAATATGTATGTTTGAGCACAGATTTTCTGAGAATGTCGCCTATATATACCTATATACACACACATGAAGAAACAGTTAAACTCAACCGAAAAAGTGTGTCCAGCATTCAGAAGTCAATAATTATCCAACACTTATCATTTACAAGTGCTTGAATCACTGATTAAAGCTGAGGATTAACTAATCTTTAACTTTTTTTTTTGCCAGCGTTAGAAAGATAAATTAGATTAGATAACTAATGCTAAAAAAGAAATATAGCAAGTTAGATAAAGCAAGTTATCCTAATGATATGCTAATATAATTATAGAGCAATATAGTAAATATATATTAGTCATAAGACTAAGTTGTAGAGATGCACAGATGTATCGATAGATTCACGCGTTCATGGCGTTGAGTCTAAATGTATTTTTTTGCCGAGCTGCTCGCGCTGAATTAAAGCACCAGTACACCGCTGAAAGATTTAAATGAACATGATTTGACAAAAAAGTATATATATTGCACAGAAAAATATATTTGTAGAGTAGTATATTTCATATCCTGTTAATATGAGTTAATATGATTTACAGTATAGTTGATATTCTATTTTACCAGTTTGATGTCAATGATGAAGTAGAAATGTTTTTGTTTGTGGAGAGTGAATGTGGGACAAACAGGAGATTTTTTAGAATTTAGTCAATGTTAATATAAATTAATAACATTCAGTAAGTTAAATAAATCTTACTTTAATCTTCAGAATTTAGTTCATGTGTTAATGTTAATTAGAGAAATGTGTTTTCTGTTTATGAGACCAGTTACTCTGAAACAACTTGTTGAAATGGAGAATAAAGTTTTTATTTGCATTTCCTTCAGAATTGTGGAATTAATTATTATTAATTTAAAACAATGCATAAAAGGCAGAACTATCGGATATTGGCCAATATCACTCTGAATAATCTGTTATCAGTATCGACTGAGAAATTTAGTATTGGTGCATCTCTACTAAATTGACTAATGTTTCCTATAGAGCTTCTTTAAATATATATATATATATATATATATATATATATATATATATATATATATATATATATATATATATATATATATATATATATATAAAGATCATATATTTTTTAATATAAAGCTTAATTTAAGAATCTGTGTCTGAAACACATTATTTCAGTGCCATACTTGTGTCATGTAATTATAAAATGCTATTCATAGTACAGACAGCAGTTTAGTTACTCATTAAATATGATGATTAACTGACCAGCAGATTAGACCTGATGAGGGCTAAGACAATTGGCAGGGCTAATATAATCATTTAGAAAAACATAATTATCATTAAAACAAATAGTTACAGAAAAGTAGATATAGCAAATGATAGTGATTATATTATAAAATGCCAATAATCATTACAGTAATGTAGTTGATGCTTAATGACTGCTCAAAATGAATGTTTCTTGTAGTTCTTTGTGTTTTAATATAAAGATACTTTGTAATTTTTTATATAAAGCCTTAGTGGTTTAATGAATATAAATGTTTACCTTTTAAACTCCCAGAACCGTTTAAACTCCTAACTAAACACCTTTCCTATTGTAGTTATTGAACAATACATATAATAATTCATAATATGTAATACTCTGGGGAGAAAAAAAGACAGCAAATTAGGTTTTTAGTACACCTTTCGACTGTGGTTAGATTTTCCATTTCGTCTGGGTTTAGTTTGTGGTTTTCGGCTTTACTGGCCTGATCTTTGATACATGAAAGCAATGTGGTCCCTTGTTTCAGTGCCAACTTCAGTTCATCCTGAAACACAAAGGAAGCACAATTTCAGTTCTCTTCATAGCTTGTCTTTTTAATAGACAACAACTAGACTTGGAATACGGACAACAGAGAACATCTGGACTATGATTGGGAGCTTGACTACCTGAAGCTTGTCATGTTTGTCTGTGTGAGCTGTTAGGAGATCTTTGGTGCATTGAACGTCATTGGGAAGTTCAGTTTCTGCCAAGTCTGTTCCAAATCTCTGAAGCATTTGGGCTGTGGTCTTCACTGTCACAGCAAAGTTTTCAATGGCCTAGATAACACAAAGTAATAATAATAATAATAATAATAATAACATTTTATTTTTTGGCACCTTTCATAACACTCACCTTACAGTACCACAAGAAAAACAACATACAATAAGAGCAGCACAGTTAAAATAGAGGCACAAAATTAAAATAGATAAAGTAATAATATAGATGAGTTAATTATAACGAATAAGCTAATTTAAACCAGTGTGTTTTAATCTGGGATTTGAACTGTGAAATGGATGATGGATATACATTGGGAATGAGTTCCAGAGTTTGGGTGCAGAGCAACTGAAATTGCTGAGTTTCAAAGCTGGAACAGTGATTAGAGCAGCTGAGGAGGATCGTAGAGAATGGGCCGGGGGTATAAGTATGGAGAAGATGTGGAAGGTAGGAGGGATTATGAACGGCTTTGAAAGTGAACAGTAGAATTTTATAATGAACTCGTTGTTGGACAGGAAGCCAGTGGAGCTGAATAAGGGAGGGTATGATATGGTCAGTGGACATTGTGTGTGTAATAATTATTGTAGCTGAATTTGGAATGACTTGGAGCTGGTGGAGAAGTTGATCAGATAAGCCAAAAAAGATGGCATTAAAATAGTAAATACGGGATGTTTCCAAAGCATGAATAAGAACTTGAGCATTGTGACAAGATAGGGAAGGACGGAGTCTAGCACACTGTAAAACCGGATAAGTTCATTTAACTCAACAAATTTGCGGAAACTAATTACCTCAAAATTTTTAAGTTGATCAATCAATTCCTTCAAGCCAAATGCACTTAAATATAACAAGTTTGAGTACAATTTTTGTTATATTTAAGAGTATTTGGCCTAAATTTTTTTTATTTTGAATTAGTTTCCTCAAATTTATGAGTTAAATGAACTATCCAGTTTTACAGTGCAATACTGTGAAGGAGAAAGAAGGCAGTACATGAGATATTATTTCATGTGAGGACTGAAAGAGAGTAAACAATAAAGTGGGATAGGTTGTGCCCTATTTTTAAATAGAAAGCTTATCATGAATGAAAGCACTGACTCACCGTCCGGTGGTGGATCCACTGACTGTGACAGTACTGCAGATTTCCACCTAATTCACATGTCAGCTGACCTTTATCCACATAGCCATGAAGATCTGACAGGGAATTCAGCATGACAATCTAAAAGACAAGCAGAACATGCACAATTCTCTAGAAGTGACCCTGATTAATCTGAGTAATCAAATGACATATACATAAAACATACATATGGGTTTGTTCATGCAAAACTATTACCATGCACACTAGGTCTAGGTGATATGACAGAATCCAGGCTCTTCTTTTCTTTCTTTTCCTTTGTTTCCTCATTTTACATCATATTCTATTAGTAAAGGACTTCATGTATCATGATAGTATAATTTTTACTATACCACCTTACCAACATGTAAAAAACATTATAAACATCACCACACAGGAAGCACGTACACCATTAAGCTGAGCTTGTGGTACATGGGTGCATGATGCGGTTGTGCATCAAACTATGTTGTTGCACGAAACTATGCCTGATTACTATACAGTGTAATGCACATTTTTGGGGGCAGTTTTCAACAGTTTTAAAAAACATAGCAGAGAATATCATGTGCACTCTTTTAAATCTACAATGTACTGTGTGTGAGGTGCTTTGTATATAAAACCTGATTAGACCAGGAAATTTCAGCTTATCTGGTCGTGCTAGGAAAACTAACCCGGTAATCCTGGTTACTCTATGCAAGTCAGTGCTGTTTCTTGTTCATCAGAATTTTCATCAGAGTTTCTTGTTTCTTGTTCATCAGAATTTCCGAACAGAAGAAACTGGTATACTATATATAGTATACTACTACTACTATATATAGTAATATATATACTATATATAGTAATAGTAATAGTAGTAGTAGTAGTATAATATTGTTTTTTTTTAATGCAATATTTGTTGGTTAAGTTTTAGTGCAATCATCAGTAATAGTTTTGTTCCAGGACCCACCCCCATAAGAAACATTCCAGCTTGATAACTGAGGTACTAAAACATGCTCATCCTTGCAGAACAATGACTCAATTCCACTTCTGCAATATGAGTGCCATTCATTATCAGCCAAATTTAAAGCATATAAGGCATTTCAAAGTCCATCTAGACAGATCCACGTTCACTTTTCTTTTCTCATATTGCAATAGTTGTAATTACTCTGAGATGCTTTATACACTGTGGGTTTAGGTGAACACTGATGAAGCATGCTTACCGGTACCTTCATTTTAAAGTCATCACGGCGTAACCGGATGCCAATGTCAGCGATGGCCCTTTGAAAGAACCGTGCCGGTCTCAGTACTAGGACTAGCTGCAGGTTGCCTGGAAATGCCCCCTGTTGACCATGAAAAAACATGTCATAGAAAAGCCCCCAAACCCAAGTACTCACGTTTTGATCTCATAGATGTTTTAATGTCATGAATGCATATCTGCATTGTTTAACACTCTTTAACAACCATTAAAAAAAAAAAACAGTAAGTTGCATATCACCACAGTTTTGCACATTTGCATGGGTGATATAACTTGCATACAAATATGGTCTCATTTTCACATATTTGTAACTTATGTTGTTATTTTACTATTCTTCTGCTGCTATATTGACATATTTTCTTTTGTCTCTTGTCTGCTGCTGAAAGACTGGAATTTGACACCTGGGATTAATATTTAATTATCTTATCTGAACTGGGGTGAAATTACTGTCTGTGACAGGATCCACTCTGACTCATGCACTGTACATATTATTTCTGAGGGAGGTGCATTCATAGCCTAGAGATGACTGATTAACTTGCCAATATAATAGCTAACATTGGGCGTTGTTTTTCACCTATTACATGGTACATGTGACATTCATGCCTTTTCATTTTATTTTCATCACAGAAGCAGATAGTAAAATCCTCTGAAGGCATTCATTCACTGAATATTTTAATACTCTCTGAACGTTTAGTGACTCTCTACTTGCAACCGTGCCCAAAAATTTTTCTCGAGTTTTTTCACATATGATGATTCACAAATTACTTGTGATTGTGAAATGTGTTGCGGATAGTGCTGCGCAGTCTGAAGTCAGTTCCATCCATCCATCCATCCATCTTCTACCGCTTACTCCTTTTCAGGGTCACGGGGAACCTGGAGCCTATCCCAGGGAGCATCGGGCACAAGGTGGGGTACATCCTGGACAGGGTGCCAGTCCATCGCAGGGCACAATCACATACACACTCACACACCCATTCATACACTATAGACACTTTGGAAACGCCAATCAGCCTACCATGCAGGTCTTTGGACTGGGGGAGGAAACCGGAGTACCCGGAGGAAACCCCCGAAGCACGGGAAGAACATGCAATCTCCGCACACACATGGCCCGGGCGGGAATCGAACCCCGGACCCTGGAGGTGTGAGGCGAAAGTGCTAACCACTAAGTGAAGTCAGTTCCGATTAGCCCAATTAATTCAATTCAATTTTATTTATATACCACTTTTAACAATGGACATTGTCTCAAAGCAGCTTTACAGAAACACAAGATATTGAGCAAGCAGGTGGCGACAGTGGCAAGGAAAAACTCCTTAAGATGAAATGAGGAAGAAACCTTGAGAAGAATCAGACACAGAAGGAAACTCATCTTTTTTCTGTTCACAACGGATAGTGTTAAAGTAAAAGAAAGTTCACTATGGTTTTAGTGGTTAAGGCTCTGGGTTACTGATCGGAAAGTCTGCCACTGTTGGGCCCTTGAGCAAGGCCATTAACCTTAATGGCTGACCCTGTGCTCTGACCCCAACTTCCTAACATGCTGGGGTATGTGAATAAAATTATTTCACTGTGCTGTAATGTATATGTGATTCATAGAGTGATTATCTATCTATCTATCTATCTATCTATCTATCTATCTATCTATCTATCTATCTATCTATCTATCTATCTATCTATCTATCTATCTATCTATCTATCTATCTATCTATCTATCTATCTATCTATCTATCTATCTGTCTGTCTATCTGTCTGTCTGTCTGTCTGTCTTGTTGAACTAGTCCACTGTTTACTAAAGGAGACTTGTATGTGTTAATTGCAGCCCTAAGGCCATATCAGCAACCACAGTCCCAGCAACCACAGCGAAAATGTCCATGTGGAATTGAGGTCCAAAACCATGTCCATGGTACATCAATCCTCAGCAATCTCCAGGTTGCACTTTGCACTTAACAAATTAAGTTTGTGAATAAATGGTGTGTTCTGCAAGGTGAGTGTATTTTTCAAAATTGTAGTCTTCAATGCATGCTCAACCCACAGTAGCGTTTCTTCACAGTTCATGAGAATCACTGACCACAGTTTCTGATTCTGTGAAGTCTTGTGACGTTACTGAAAAAACAGGCACACTCCTAAGCCATACAGGAACAAGTGAGTATCAACTGGAAACACAAACAATGCTTTAGATGTGGGTTGTTGTGCAGCTGTGTCAGACATCAAACATCAAAGGGTAACATTATAACAGCTAACAAACTGCCAAGACAAATGCCAACGGTGCCAATGTCATATGGTGATGATCATTTTTCTGAGATTTAATAAATGTTCAATTCATCCATGTCAGCTCAAACATTTCCAATATTTGCTGCAAATAAATATTTTAGCCCACATGAAATGTTTCACTGTATAAAAGTAACCTATTTTTGATTTTCATTCTATTGGCAGCTTTATTTAAGTCATGTCAAGTCAAGTTCTGTGTCTCAATTATTGTAAAGTGAATATCCTCTCTAGATTTCGAACACTCAACATGCTCAAGAGGTTTTTTTTCAAATGTATTTCACTTCAGATTCAGATGGTTCTACTGCTCATCATCATACTCATACTGGAAATCTTTCCAAATGTCATGCCAGGAGGAGAGAGAAGTTCCAGATTCAGTCTTGTCACATTATAGACTGAGCGTGTTATCTGACTGACTTGCTTGAAAAATGTGGTGTTCAAGCTTTTTTTTCTTTCAATTCTCAATCCAACTGCTTTTCAGATTCCACAGACACAAGGGGGAGGGGGAGATACACACCGCTATTCGAGACAGTGAGGCCTTCACCGAAGTCCATTTGTCCCGCCGGCGGTCTATGATAATGATGAAGCCGATACTGGCTGCATCCAGACTGAAAACAGAGAGATAGCAAGTTTAACATACTGAAAATGGGACAGTCTTAAACAAAACATTTTAAAAGGCTAAATATCTACTTGTGGCTATGCAAGTAAAACAGGTTTTAACATTTTGGAATTCTGTAAACATTACCATGCCATTTTCTACAGGAAGGGATGTGATAGGGAGGTGGTCACCTGGGTATGCTGGTCAGATATGTGACTACATTAATGAAGTCTTCATCGGAAAGATCATTAAAGCCAGAAAATTCTGGGAAAGTAATGATTGGGGCGCCATCCTTCCCTCGTCCCCCTGCACAGGATGAAACATTTAATGTCTTATTAAATTGACATACTTTTACGCAAAATAATACAAAGACCTTCAAATACAAATACAAAGCAAACATTTCTTAAAGACCTTCAGCTGCAGATAATGTGCATGCAAACGTTTTTTTCTGTGAGACTGGGTTGGTAATAGTGTGCACAGTGAGTCACTTTTATTTTATCTCATCCACTAGGTGGTAACACTGAGCTTTATCATATTCCTGTTCTGATTAGATAAATAAATATATAGATAGAAACCACACACACAGTGGTAACATGGTTGTTAACGATCTGGATAGTTCATATAAAAGCCTCTCAGTCGAACCCTTGAAATGCTTTGTATTTATTCAGAAGTGTCAGTCAAATAAATAAATGTAAATAAACTCTGTCTGTGTTTATAACAACAAGATCAATTGAAAACGAGATAAGCACACAGCTTCTGAATCATGAAATAGCCTTTCATTACGACCTTTCTCGATTCACATCCGTTTCAGGTTCAAACCAAGAGCTCATTATCCTCTTTAGTAAATTCACTTTAAAATGCTTGTTTTACTATCCTGGTGAGGACTTACAAGACACACTATCACAGCTAATTCATGTTATACCACACATTACTCTAACCCCAATATCAATCTAAGTAACCAAAAGGAGACTTTCCTCAAGAAGACCCAGAAATTTGGCCCCCATCAAGATATAAAACTCACCCCACATCACACTTCAATTTCCTGTGGTTTATCACTCACACTCTAGAGCTGAGATCACGCCTTTTACAACTTCTAGCACAACATTTTCCATTATAGCTACTGAATCTTGTCTGGTTTCTCAGGGTGACATACACAGGGCATGTCACAAACACATGCATGCCTCTACATTCAGAGTATAATACAGCTTAAATGATCTTGCTGTATAGATGGCCAATTTATTATAACCGTATTATGTGAAATGAGGGTTGCTATGATCGATATATTATCAGTATATTACACAGCATATTTAAGTAGGTGCATTTACATTTGTTTTAGATTCTATCACCAACCTCAACTGAGTAAATATTACCATAATGTAAATGAAAAAGCTAAAGTAAGCCTCTAATGGCAGTTTTCCTGATCTTCTCTCCATTGCTTTCCTTATTAGCAATCATAGCAATAACCTCACGACTGATACAGTACCTAAGCTCATCATCAAATCTTTCAAATACGTTGAAATTAGCAAGTATAGTGATTAAACTAAGTGACATAAGAGTCCTCTGTACCACCTTTAAGCTGCTGTAGTTTTGGAGTTGCTGTTAAAGCTAAAGTGCTTCTTTCATCGAAAAACTAAACTTATGGAATTAAGATTAGGAAAAGCACACCCATTACATAAGAGCTTCATCTAAACGGTCCATTTGGGACATAATTTTAGCTTTTTTTGTCAATATGATGCTAGAAGATTCAATTCAAGTTTCTATTTAAAGCTTTCATTAGGGTGGTGATCACCAAACATTCGGAATGTAAATCTTTTGACAGCCATATTACAGCCTTGCACCAGGGGCAAAGCCAAGAGAGTTTGAGGCTGATTTCATTTGAGTCCTTCACTGCATTCTTGCAATCAGGAGTCATCAGCTACCGCAGGTCTGAGGTCAAATTAGATTTCCCAGAAAAAAAAACCTTTGCATCTACTCTCTGTCTACCTACCTCTTATGAAAAAAATGACATATAGTCACTGTAAATATACCTAAGTTAACTATAAGTACAAATGTTTTGCTTCACTAGCGTAAGTATACTTAGAAAGAAGTGTGCTAAGTATTAAAACGCGTACTATGCAAAAACACTCTTACATTTTACTTTTGCTATATTATCATGTCTAAGTACATTTAAAGGTTACTTTAAGCATCTTTAAGTACACATAAGAAGAAGTATTAAGCATTTTTAAGTACCCTTAAGAAGAAGTATTAAGCAATCATACTTTGCTTTTGCTATACTACTCCAGTATATAAACTACCAATGAAAGGTTTTTGAACACCCTGTATTAACATTTTTTGCCAAGAATCAGGTTCAAGCTAAATACACTAGAGTTAGAAAATCTAGTAAAAATTATTATTATTTTTGTAAAGTATTTGTTAATTTGTATTTTATTGGAGGAAAAAATCTAGATATGGATCATTCTAATTATGCACCTGTAGCATACAACCTATATTTTGCTTACAGATAATACTAACTGTCTTCAATTGATTGTAACAAATCTAGGCCACATTTTATGTACTTCTCAACATAAGCATGTCTCCCCCCTCCTTATAATAGTCTGCACCAGATCATAAAATAAAAGCATATTCCAGGAGTGAGCTCATATCAGGAGGAACTGGAAAATGCAGATTGGTGTATGTAGATGCTGCAGGGAGTGTAACATCAGGAAATGGCAGACATGTAATCTAATAGTGCCATGAATGTAATGGAGCAGAGCTTTCAGCCTACAGTACAGGCCGGGTGAGGAAGTGATTAGATCACATTAACATTGATCAGTGCTCACCAGACAGCTGCTCAGCCTCATGCTCATCTACTCACCCCAAGAAAGAGCAGTATCAAAAAAAAATGCTCAATTGTCAATAGTTTTTTTTGCTTGTTTTATTTTGTTTAAATTACGGTAACGCTTTCAGTGAATATCATATTTATATATAATTATAACAGATCATTCTGGGTAAGCTGGCAGTGAAATATTCTGAAGTTTTTTTTAATGAGCTCTAATAATGCCTCATAAAGTTCTAACAATGTGCTTTAAGTAATTTACGTAATTAAAATCATGTGACGTGGTGTACTGCGCAACATGCATAACTAGTATGACTTGTTAATAATTATACAGCAACTTTTATTTATTAATATTAAAGATTTGTAATGAAATATTTAAAATTATTCCTCATTATTGTTGTCAGTATTATTGTAAGACAATATTAACCATATTTTTGTAATGTTACAAAGAAACACTTAATTCCAAATTCATTAGTAAAACACATATAGACACATAATTGAAGTTTGAAAACTTTAATGAAAAAAAAAAAACACATTTTTTTTTTGTTGTTGTTTTGTTCTAAAACATAAAAAAAACCCAAGCATGCAGGTGTAACACCTTCTTCACCTTGGACACAAGCAGTGTGTCCTGGTTATTTTTGGAAACTTTCAGTGTTGAAATTCTAAAGGTTATAAATTATTTTATATAACTGTAAATAAATGTTACAGTTGCTTTATAACTGTTCACATGTTTTTATTAGCTAAAGGTGTACAATACACCACATGGCAATATAATAATAAAGTTATCAAACATTTATTTATAGCATATCCTTCTAGCTTTATGAGGCATTGTTTTAGCGTAGATAAAATACAATGAATCATTACCAGCTTACAAATATATATAACCATATTTTAAATAATTTATGCCTACAGGCTTCATAAAAAGTCATAAAAATGTGTCGCCATAATGTCTAATATAATAGAGAGCTGCTCCTGGAAAAAGAGGAACTTTTTTTTTAATTATTCAAACTGAACGTTAAAGGTAGGTATCATTCTCTCTAAACATCTTGAATTATGAATGATATTTTTAATGTTCATGTAACATTAATATTAATGTTAGTTTCATGCATACTTGTGCGTCATCAAATATAAATATACACATAGAACAAAGTCCTATATACTGCTCAGGTAAATTCAAAACCATTCAAACCTGGTCCAGGTATTTTATGACCTCAAATATTTCTGAAATTCCGCCTGCACATTCATATCTCCAATGATGCAACTGGGCTGGAACTATTAGTGTATACACAGTGAAGTAATAAAGGTACTGTAATAAACTGTAAAGTAATAAACTGTACGTAAGCAGTCTTTTCCACTTAAATGGAAAGAACACAACATGTTGAAAAAAGACTAGGCAATGTTTTTCTTCTTTCCAACTGTCCAGTTTCAGTGAGCCTATGCCCTGTAGCTTCAGATTCCTGTTCTTGGCTGACAGGAGTGGAACCTGATGTGTCTCCTGCCATTGTAGCTCATCTGCTTCATGGTTTGGCATGTTGTGCATTCTGAGATGCTTTTCTGTTCACCACGTTTGTAAAAACTGCTTATCTGAGTTACAGTAGCTTAACTGTCAGCTTGAACCAGTTTGGCCATTCTTTTCTGACCTCTCTCATCAACAAAATATTTCAGCCGACAGAACTACCACTCACTGGATGTTTTTTTTATAATTCTCACCATCCTGTGTAAACTCTCGAGACTGTGAAAATCCCAGAAGATCAGCAGTTTATAGCAGAAATACTCAAACCAGTCAGTCCTGTGGCAACAACCATGCCAAGCTCACTGACATCACATTTTCCCCAATTCCAATGTTTGATGTGAACATTAACTGAAGTTCTTGACCTGTATCCCTTTTATGCATTGCTCTGCAGCCACATTATTGACTTAAAAAGCTCTGGAATCTTCCTACATTCTTCATCTTACTTTCATGCTGGAATCTTCCTTAACGCAAGACAACACGGTAATACCTCAGACAGTAAAGCGATTACTATGAAACAATGAATAATCCTTACCTGACAGCATTGCAAACTGCCTGTGAAGCTGTTCGATGATGTCTACAGCCAGCAGAGGCCTTATCTCCTGTTGCATAATCTCATCTGTGGAAAATAGAGAAACATGGCAATTGAGAAAAGAAAGGAATGCCAGAGTCGACAAATATTACTGCAACATGCCCATCATTCTCACTTACAGAATCCATTCAAAACCGCAACATGCAACTGCTGACACATTTCCTGATCCAATATTAGAACAATTAGCAGTCTGTGGCAGAACAGGCATAGACTATACAGGAAAGAATTAGGCCATCAGATGCAACGAGGTCCATTCAAAGTGCCCTTCCTTTCTAAATGGGGTTTCCATTCTAAGGTTCTCTTTGCAGCAGTGACCTTCAGCCATGAATACAGTTCCTGGTTTGTTTCCATGTGGAAGGGACATGCCCCACCAAACAAGCCATCTGTTCATGCAGTTGTTTTTAAGAAATAGACGATTGAGGGGCTTTTTAGCTTAAATCTTTACTTGATTGATAAGGGTCACCTCAAAGGGCAATGAAGACTAAATTAAAACAAACCCTTCTCTATGTACGGGCATAAATGGCTGCATTTAAAGGCACCAGTCTAACCACTACATATTGGTAACTTATAGCTAGGTTTGGAGCATTTCTTTGTAAAAAAAAAAAATAAAATATGTTTTAGCTCAATGCCTAATTTCCATAATCCTTTAATTTGCAGAACAATACAATGGTAATACACACACTGAACGTTTTTTGTTTCGTTTTTGCAAATATAAATGCGTGTCCATGGGCATGCTCACAGACACACAAACACATACATCCTCCAGAGGCATGTTCCAAAGGAAAGACAATGTGCGTCAAGGAGCATGAGAATTACAGATGTTATCTCACTGCCCTGGGTGGGGTGACCCGGCAGGGGACACCGACATGCAAGTGAGTCACAATAGGCAGTTAAGGACTGAAAGGAAGGTTGTAAGGTTCGGCTATTCCCACCAGGACAGGACACACACCCACCCACACACACACACACACGCACGCACACATCTCCCTCACCCTTGTCCAAAAGCAAAAAAAAATGTAAGTGCTACATGTAGATATAGGGTGTGGCCTTGGATAATGAAGGACATGGCTGTCCCTAGTTCCCAACTGTTACAAACAAAACATGCCTCTCCTTATCAGCATCAGCCTCAGAACGAGTAAAGTTGAAAGAACGTGACTAGCAAGACTGCGCTAAAAAAAAAAGAAAACGTTTTACAATATGCGCATAATTATTTTGCACTCAAGAATTTGATGGTGGTTTTTCAACCTAATCTCTACATACCGAGTCTATAGCATATGCCTAATGACCACTGAGAAGAATTTTGACACGATTTCCTGTAGTAAGGAAATAAATAATAATAAAGAGAAACCTGTTTACTTCGAATTCATGTTTAATGGAACTTTAAGGGCAGTCGTTGGCATAGTTAGTAAAGGTTTAGGAGAAACATATCAGGAATTGTGCTCATCCTAACCTTGCACTTACATTGTATGATGTGAAAAATCTTGATATCTCATTAAAGCTCACACGGCATGATTTAATCTCACGAAATGGAACTGAAAATCGCATCACAAGGTTCCTCATTGTGCAATACCTCATGCTGCAAGTGCTCACATGGGGTGACCTTCAAGGGTTAAATGCCGATAAGTCATATCAATCTGAAAATCCTGGACAAAGTTGCCCTTTAGTGGTCTGGAGGGGAATTGTCCATGTGACACACTGACACTAAAGCCTAAATTTTAATTAAGTAGCATAAATGTTAAGTAAGCATGTACTTACAGAAAATTTCACCATATCAATGATTATGGACTTTTCTTAAATACCAACACGGCTTTTTTTTTATCCATTAATGAATAACTTTAGATTATGTAGATTGTCCACATTACAAGTCCCTGTTATTACAGGAACAATAACATTGGTACGAGCACAATAAAATAAATAATTTTAATCACTAGAGGCACTATTGTCAAAGCTGCTGTAATAAAATATCAATCAAGACCTTCTGACCAATCAGATTTGAGAATTTAACATTGCTGTGAGACTCCTGTTATAAGTGAGTTTCTAGCTAAAGGTTTTTTCATTCTGTTCTCGGTATAGGGAAGCCTGTTGATGTGATAGACAGACAGACAGACAGACAGACAGACAGACAGACAGACAGACAGACAGACAGACAGACAGACAGACAGACAGACAGACAGACAGACAGACAGACAGACAGATAGATAGATAGATAGATAGATAGATAGATAGATAGATAGATAGATAGATAGATAGATAGATAGATAGATAGATAGATAGATAGATAGATAGATAGATTGGTTGGTTGGTTGGTTGGTTGATAGCAGTGCAGAAGGGTGTAAATATTGTAGATACAACAGCAGAGATTGCTCTAAAAACACAATAGATATTGCTTTTAAAAGGCTGGGGTATTCTTTTAACTTCGCCATTAAAATATAGCTAACATGATAAACATTCTGCTTCAAGGATGGCAGCTTGAAATAACTTTGTCTCAGTCTGCTTTGAGTATGGCGTTAAGCTTCAGACATCTCATGCAGGTGAGTTGTGGAGGAATGTGGAGAAATTAATGCTCTCTCTCTCTCTCTCTCTCTCACACACACACATCTATCTGTGCTGCTGCTTTATACGGTCCAAGTCAAAACAGGACTCTCACCTCCTATCACTGCTCGATCCACTCCCTGCTACGGCATCACACAAGTGTTTCAATCCACATTCAAGCTAGAATGAGGAGAAATACCATTCTTGCATGTCTGTGTGTGTGTGTTTGTGTGAATGCAACAATGCAGTATTGTATGCGTCAGTGCCAAATTTAGCTACAACAGTAACAAATCAACATTCAGCAGTGTACAATCAGGTTCCCTGTGTATTACACGCTTTAAAGTGGACATTTACAGGCCAGAGTTCCAAACTACTGTCTGCTCAAACAGCAAACCTCCCACTCACAACGACAGAACAATCAAGATACTTTGTCCGCGAAGAATTCACTGCAAACAGTTTGCTTGCAAATCTGTGAGGTCTCCTAAGAAAACCCAGCTCTTGATGTCTCACTCTGATTCAACAAAATCCTTTACTAGTGGAAATATTACTGAAAGACTGATAGAGTTCAGGATGTCAAGAAAATCAACAGTCTTACCTATGACCGGTTTAGTGCACTTGATCATGATGACCAGACAGCAAAGCAACTCAGATCCAACAGAAGAATAACAAATACTGTCCAGAGAATGGCAATGTTTACCAAAACAGTTAAGTTTCTACCATCTTTATCCGTCTCTGCGTCTCTCAGGATTTCTAGGGGAGCCGGCAGCTGCGCCGGAGTCCTGGCAGGAGACGCATATTTGTGGGAAGCGTCTGAACGACTCTGGTCACTTTTTCCAGCTCCGGCGTGTTTTCCTCTTGCAGCAACTCACAAAACAGAACAACGCAGAATATGTCCAGGAGCTGCGGTGCAAGACTGCCAAAGATGACCTATCAGCAGTTTAGGAGGGAAAAACAGGCAGAGCACCAGCTTGTCTCCCACTGGAAGAGATGGATGGGGGGAGGTTCAAAACAACAGCATGGTTTCAGTGAGTTCAGCATGTGTTCAAGACTGAGGTGGGGGTGGCAGGGTGGAAGGAAAGGTATTTTTTCCCAACAAGATGGAAAGTACAAAGTACAAGTTCTCCTAGGCTCGGCTGTGATCCAAATTAAAGTCACATGCTGCACACCATACCCGACCCCCCCCAAGCTGTAGCAGCTGCCTTAGAGAACGAGGCTTTTAATAATCCTAGGGGAAGTATTTCCCCACAAACACCAGTCTCTTCGGATGAGACATTGTGTGAGGACTGAGGCACCTTCCTTCCTATGTACAGTGGGTTTATGTAACAGTTACAGACGGACCTCAAGCCAATATGTGCATCTGTACATATATTTCTTATATCAATTTTATATATAGTATCTCACAAAAATGAGTACACCCCTCACATTTTTGTAAATATTTATTATATCTTTTCATGTGACAACACAGAAGAAATGACACTTTGCTACAATGTAAAGTAGTGAGTGTACAGCTTTTGTAACAGTGTAAATTTGCTGTCCCCTCAAAATAACTCAACACACAGCCATTAATATCGAAACCATGACAACAGAAGTGAGTACACCCCTAATTGAAAATGTTCCAATTGGGCACAATTAGCCATTTTCCCTGCCCTGTATCATGTGACTTGTTAGTGTTACATGGTCTCAGGTGTGAATGGGGAGCAAGTTAAATTTGGTGTCATCACTCTCACACTCCCTCATACTGGTCACTGGAAGTTCAACATGGTACCTCATGGCAAAGAACTCTCTGAGGATCTGAAAAAAAGAATTGTTGCTCTACATAAAGATGGCTTAGGCTATAAGAAGATTACCAAGCCCCTGTCACTGAGCTGCAGCATGGTGGCCAAGACCATACAGCAGTTTAACAGGACAGGTTCCACTCAGAACAGGCCTCGCCATGGTCGACCAAAGAAGTTGAGTGCACGTGCTCAGCCTCATATCCAGAGGTTGTCTTTGGGAAATAGACGTATGAGTGCTGCCAGCATTGCTGCAGAGGTTGAAGGGGTGGGGGGTCAGCTTGTCAGTGATCAGACCATACAACGCACATTGCATCAAATTGGTCTGCATGGCGGTCGTCCCAGAAGGAAGCCTCTTCTAAAGATGATGCACAACAAAGCCCACAAACAGTCTGCTGAAGACAAGCAGACTAAGGACATGGATTACAGGAACCATGTCCTGTGGTCTGATGAGACTAAGATAAACTTATTTGGTTCAGATGGTGTCAAGCGTGTGTGGTAACCAGGTGAGGAGTACAAAGACAAGTGTGTCTTGCCTACAGTCAAGCATGGTGGTGGGAGTGTCGTGGTCTGGGGCTGCATGAGTGGTGCCGGCACTGGGGAACTACAGTTCATTGAGGGAACCATGAGTGCCAACATGTACTGTGACATACTGAAGCAGAGCATAATTCCCTCCCTTCGGAGACTGGGCCGCAGGGCAGTATTCAAGCATGATAACGACCCCAAACACACCTCCAAGATAACCACTGCCTTGTTAAAGAAGCTGAGGGTGAAGGTGATGGACTAAACCCTATTGAGCATCTGTGGGGCATCCTCAAATGGAAGGTGGAGGAGCACAAGGTTTCTAACATCCACCAGCTCCCTGATATCATTATGGAGGAGTGGACGAGGACTCCAGTGGCAACCTGTGAAGCTCTGGTGAACTCCCTGCCCAAGAAGGTTAAGGCAGTGCTGGAAAATAATGGTGGTCACAAAAATATTGACACTTTGGGCCCAATTTGGACATTTTCACTTAGGGGTGTATTCACTTTTGTTGCCAGCGGTTTAGACATTAATGGCTGTGTGTAGCAAAGTGTAATTTCTTCAGTGTTGTCGGAAAAAAGTTATAATCAAATATTTACAAAAATGTGAGAGGTGTACTAATTTTTGTGAGATACTGTACATACAAAACTTTTCATGAACTAGAGGTAAAACCAGTGTGACTCAATCCATTTGGGATGGGACGGCTTATTAATTAGCTGGATGCATTAATCACTTGGCCAGCCAATTTGTGACCCAGACAGTAGGATTAGCCTGCTTCACTTTCCTCAGCCGTCACCCCAATATCAGACTTCCCATGCTTGTTTGGAGTTCTTACATAACACCCAGCCAGGATAATGGGCTGGAAAAAAGAACCCAGCCTTAGAACCCTGGATCAATCTATCAATAATACCCGGTGTGATTGCTTCTTTCTCACAGAGCCTTAAAGTAATCAGCAAGGTGCCCATTGTACCACAGACCACATCCCAACATTGATCTCATTCATGAGATGTTCACTACAGGGTAGCTAAAAACAGCTATTTTATGGAAATACCTTCTCAATTAACAAATTGAAGGGCTCAAAAATGTTGCCTTAGCATCCACTGACAGCCCTGCCATCATAGAGGGGACAACTGGAAACCTAGGAGGACTCTAAAACATCAGTTTTCTTTTCAGTAGGCATGTCTATGGCCCACACCACTGCTTAAGTGCACTCACTATGAATGTGTAACAAAGATCTCCAATTAAACCAAGGCACATGGCCAGGCTAGCATGTTTCTCATAACACCTCGCATCCAAGAGCCATCTGAGTTTAGTTTTTTTGTGTGTGTGTGTGTGTGTCTTTTCCACCTCTAGGCTTCACTTTCCACAATCTAAACCTTTCATCATTCTGACAAAAACAGCAAAACAGAAGAATTGCATATTGCTTCATATCACCAAAACACCATGTGTTGTTGTGTAATACATTGAACCTGATGCTGATGATGTAGAGATTGAACGTATTTTGATAAATAACACAGGGACTGGTTCATGTTTTAACAAGACTATTCTAAATGCGTCTGAAGTGATGACTTCAGGACCACACCAAAACAATTAACCAGAGCTTAATTTGAGCAGTTCCAAAATATAGCACACCTGCATTCCAGGGCCTTTTTATGTGGATCTGGCACCTCTGCAGCTGGTTGGCTTTGAAAGTGAGACTGACTTCCTGGAATTAAATAGAGTTAACAGCCCATGTACAGTCATTCAGATTTTTAGGGAGTAAATGGACTCAAAAAACTAAAACTTCCAGAAGGACTCAGGCAGTTGTTGGTTACTGTGAATATCATATCAATTTCGAGAGGCGCGCGAGCAGGGTTTCTCCAAAATGAAGCTCATATGTAGCTCGAAGCATGCATCCCTTCACATCCCCACCGTCTCGTATCGGATGTTTTCGAACATCGTGGGATTTTTGTCTTGATTATGTTGTGCAGTTAATTTTTATTGTAAGTACGCTTACTGTATGAAACGTAGCTTTGTTTTCGAAGAGCTTTGGGCAAATGTGTTTTGTTAACTGAGCTAACAGCACATAAGGTGATAGAATCCATAAATGTACTGAGAATACTCACTGCTATTAAGTTCATTATGCTATTACATTGCTCTACCAGTGTGATTAATTATATAGGCCTACCTATCAGCATTGAGTATCGTTGGCTATGTGAGATACTGGAAGCACTTTTACATGTCTGTAGGTTCAAGGACCATGATCTTTCACGTGCCCCCCACCTGCCAGGTCACTACCCTCGTATTGTTCCGGGACCTGCAGACTTACAAATTAAGCACTGCCATTAACTAAACCAAAAAGCATTCAAACGGAATTGAATAAACAGCTGTTGCACTACAGTTAGTCATTAAAAAAAAAAAATTATTTCACACAACAAAGCCCTATTTGCGTTTGCCCTTTATCTTAATTTGAGCTGGTGTGTCAAAGGAGAAGTCCAGATGTAAAAAGGACAAATTCTTAAATACATGAGACTGAAAAACCACCAGCCTTGTGATATTAATTGCTTTTAGGGTGGTCATGAGCATAGTATGACTCAACATTTCATGCCTGAAGGGAAACATACCAGTAACAGAGAGGCAGGGCAAGCTTATTTTCAAGTCCTCCTTTACCCGCAAGGAGTTATAGTGGAACTGCACAATACATTGTTCTGTCTAATACATGTATGCATATTTCACATAGAAAAAGCAATTTCCAGAAATAAGCAAAAAGGCTTATGTGTCTATCAACTAATCTTATAGAGTGATATTCAGACATAAATCTTATTCAAATCACTTTGATCACCCAAGCCCATCAAAGGATTTCTTTGTAACAGTAATCTCACAAGAGCAGTCTTCCTCTAGGGATATAAATTATATTATACAAGCTCTCAGGACCCAGTCATCTGGACCAAGCATGAAATAGAGCATTTCACAGAAAGCAAGAGGCAGATTTACGCACAAAGTCTATTTAGCCACAAACAAGTTACATGGTAATACAGTCCAAATGGGTAATGTTTTTGTTCATGTGAGCAGTCCATCAAAGAACCATATGTGTCTTTATGAACAGTGTTGTTTGTAGCATGCCTGACCCAGTTCAACCAGGTGGGTTTGGTTATATTGGGTTGTTTCTATGATGGTCCCATGTGTAGTCCAGACTTCACACACGATAAGGGTGGTGCAAAAATGAATTTGTTGATTAAAGATTCAAGTCACAAAACCATGGTAGCTCAGAGGCTAAAGGTAGTAATACTGGTGAACTGTTGGGTTAGCTGAACCCTCCCTTTAGTTTTCTCCCCAAAGTCAGACCTTTAAAACATACGGTATATTCAATTCAACTGAATTCAATTTTATTTGTATAGTGCTTTTTACAACAGACATTGTCTCAAAGCAGCTTTACAGAAATACTCATGTGGCCTTCAATAGAGTGCCAGCTGGTTGCAAAAGTAGAATGTAAGCTCCAACTAATTTTAACATAAATAGGTTGTTAAAATTTTAAAAAATCAAAACAGTCGCAAAAAAGAAGCATAGATTTAACTAGCGAATGCATTGGTATCATGCATTCACATGAGCACATGAGCACATGATTACCATGTTTTCCTCGCACCTCCGGGATTGGGGGTTCGAATCCCGTTTCCACCCTGTGTGTGTGGATTTTGCATGGGTACTCCAGTTTCCTCCCCAGTCCAAAAACTTGCATTGAAGCCCGGCTGGCATTTCCAAACTGTCCATAGTGTGTGAGTGTGTGTGTAATTGTGTCCTGTGATGGGCTAGCTCCCCGTCCATGGTGTCCCCCGTCATGTCTCCCGCAATCCTGTGTAGGATACGTGGTACAGAAAATGGATGGATGTACGGATGGATTCATTGATGGATGGATGTTATCGTGCTGATGATGAAAAGAAATGACAACAATGCAACAGCAGAATTCTCGATTAACAATCAAACCTAAGCAAAGGAAAGTAAAACTGCAAATTGTGCTCTGCAAAAAGTTCAAGAAGAGGTACTACAGTGAAGCAAGAAAGAAATACCTGAAAAAATACACTTCAGTTCTGTGAGCACTAAGCATTGGTATATGCCTGATTAGTTTCCCCTTTGCTCTCAAGTCACGGTACAATTCATGCCACTTTACGGTCATTTTTAATGACCACTCTCGCTGATATTGCTCTGCTCGCTCAGGTCAGCCCTCGTAATCTCTGTTAAAGATACTGTTTAAACAGTTCATTGTTGGCAGCACAGGTCAACAACCAACACAAAATAGAGCTCAATAAAATGTTCCATGATGTCTCTGATTGCTTAATATTAAGTAGGTTACTCATTTTGGTATCAGTATAGAGAGTATTCTCAAAACTGTATTGATGCATCCCTAGTTTTACCATGGCCTTTTGTTGTAACTTAAAGCCACCTAGTGGGTGCAATATCTGCTGTAAACAAAACGACTCAAACATTAAATTATGTGCCCTCGAAATGCACACAACCCAAAAATAAAAGCTGGCAGACTCTAAATGTTTTTTTTTTTTTGTTTTTTTTTGGTGAGGAGTATAATGATTTCTTTACGTGGGATGCATTTTGTGGTGTATGATCACTGTTCGAGTTTTGATCTACGTTTTGATCACTTTATGGAATACTAGTTATGATGTATCGTATCTTAAGAGTCCGTGGTACAACCAAGACACAAGTCACTTACACATACACAAAACACATTCAGGTCAATCTACATTTACGTTTACATTTATTCATTTAATACACGCTTTCAACAAATGAGGAAATACAAGCAAAGCGATATATCAAGCGGAGAACAATACGAGTAGTGCTACCATACAAGATTTATAAATGAGTTCTAGAGGAGCAAAGGACGCAGAGTAAAACGGTAAGAGCCAGAGTAAGTTTTTATCTATCGCTTTGCAGTCACAATGCTGAAACGTCTGCTCAGTAAGATTCCTCCCATGCAGTGGGGGAAAGAAGTATTTGATCCCCTGCTGATTTTGTACGTTTGCCCACTGACAAAGAAATGATCAGTCTATAATTTTAATGGTAGGTTTATTTGAACAGTGAGAGACAGAATAACAACAAAAAAAATCCAGAAAAACGCATGTAAAAAATGTTATAAATTGATTTGCATTATAATAATGCATTATAATAATAATGAGGGACATAAGTATTTGACCCCCTCTCAACCAGAAAGATTTCTGGCTCCTAGGTGTCTTTGATACAGGTAACGAGCTGAGATTAGGAGCACACTTTTAAAGGGAGTGCTGTTAATCTCAGTTTGTTACCTGTATAAAAGACACCTGTCCACAGAAGCAATCAATCAGATTTCAAACTCTCCACCATGGCCAAGACCAAAGAGCTCTCCAAGGATGTCAAGGACAAGATTGTAGACCTACACAAGTCTGGAATGGGCTACAAGTCCATTGCCAAGCAGCTTGGTGAGAAGGTGACAACAGTTGGTGCGATTATTCGCAAATGGAAGAAACACAAAAGAACTGTCAATCTCCCTCGACCTGGGGCTCCATGCAAGATCTCACTTCGTGGAGTTGCAATGATCGTGAAAACAGTGAGGAATCAGCCCAGAACTACACAGGAGGATCTTGTCAATGACCTCAAGGCAGCTGGGACCATTGTCACCAAGAAAACAATTGGTAACACACTACGCCGTGAAGAACTGAAATCCTGCAGCGCCCACAAGGTCCTCCTGCTCAAGAAAGCACATATACATGCTCGTCTGAAGTTTGCCAATGAACATCTGAATGATTCAGAGGACAACTGGGTGAAAGTGTTGTGGTCAGATGAGACCAAAATGGAGTTTTTTGGCATCAACTCAACTCGCCGTGTTTGGAGGAGGAGGAATGCTGCCTATGATCCCAAGAACACCATCCCCACCGTCAAACATGGAGATGGAAACATTATGTTTTGGAGGTGTTTTTCTGCTAAGGGGACAGGACAACTTCACCGCTTCAAAGAGACGATGGGCAGGGCCATGTACCGTCAAATCTTGGGTGAGAATCTCCTTCCCTCAGCCAGGGCATTGAAAATGGGTCGTGGATGGGTATTCCAGCATGACAATGACCCAAAACAGACGGCCAAGGCAACAAAAGTCCTGGGGTGGCCTAGCCAGTCTCCAGACCTTAATCCCATAGAAAATCTGTGGAGGGAGCTGAAGGTTCGAGTTGCCAAACGTCAGCCTCGAAACCTTAATGACTTGGAGAAGATCTGCAAAGAGGAGTGGGACAAAATCCCTCCTGAGATGTGTGCAAACCTGGTGGCCAACTACAAGAAACGTCTGACCTCTGTGATTGCCAACAAGGGTTTTGCCTCCAAGTACTAAGTCATGTTTTGCAGAGAGGTCAAATACTTATTTAACTGATTAAAATGCAAATCAATTTATAACATTTTTGACATGCGTTTTTCTGGATTTTCGTGTTGTTATTCTGTCTCTCACTGTTCAAATAAACCTACCATTAAAATTATAGACTTATAGAAATGATCTATAGAATTATAGATCATTTCTTTGTCAGTGGGCAAATGTACAAAATCAGCAGGGGATTAAATACTTTTTTCCCCTCACACTCTCCAGCAAAACAAGACAAAGCAAAAAATAAATATAAATGCAGAAGCCCCAAAAAAGATCTGTAATTTAGTTCTCTGAGGACAGTTATTTCACATCATAATATAAGGCCTTGATGTGGCATTCCTTCTGGCTGAACTGAGTTACGATCTGAATGACATGCCAGAAATAGCCTATGCAGTGTCATTTCTGTGTCTGGCAATTCAAGGTTAACATCAGGCAAGCCACTGATGATTTTTTTTTTTTGTGATGAATATGAATTGATTCATGTGGAAATTCCGAGATAAAAATGTCATTGTACAGCAGAAACGGCTCGTACAAAATCCATATTCTATAAATAAGCAAAAGGTAATGCCCCCAAACCTCCACATACGTCAACCCTTTCCCTTGTAAACGGCTGTTACATGCTCTGCATCTGAACATGGGAAAATCGTAAGCTCTTCTATTTTGCAATAACACTTGAATGTTCTATTCTGAGATTTGTGGTCCCCCTGTTTCATAACCTCTGCAGTCAATATTTTATATGAATTCCTGTCAAAGAACTTAGCTACAGTCAGCTGAAGCTATCTATTTTGAAACCCAAAATTATGATAAAAAAAAAAATACAGCTGTTTTTCAGCCGTATTCGTTTATAACGTGATAACACACACTGAGAAGTTGACGCTATCAGAAAATACAGAATGTTTTCGGCTAGTACTTACAAGTTCAACAATTAAATTCTGACATTAGACAAACATACCATGTAACTCAAACCAAACAACAGATATCCTGCTGTGAAATTCCACCGTAACAAGCTTTTGGTTTACCATAAAATGTATATTTCTTCCAGTTCTTGTCTCTCCATCTCTAGGCGAAATAAGCTGCCATCTCTATTTCGCCTAACCATCTGATCCTCCCCATGTTGCAAAAGCTGTCAACACACATCAACGACCCAGCGCATACCACCACTGAGACAAACCACTGATGACAACACATCAGACAAGCAGTAACACCTGGACTGCAGGTTAACAGAAAAGACTTAAAAGAAATACTCCACTCTCATAGCATGGACAGAAGAAAAGCATGGAAGATGCGGAAGACATACTTTTCCTGGTAGCAGATTCAATCTCTTTGCACATGCTCAGAAAATGGTGATAGGACTCCATCTCCGCAGCCGAGATGCGCACTACTGAGTAGGACGCCCAGCGTGAGTGTCTCCCGCATGCTGACCACCTAGCTGGGACGGTCTGGTAGTGCAGAGTGGTGTTCATACTGCAAAAAGTATCCTATCCTTCCTGTCTGTGTGTATATGAGGCAGCCTGTGCGGCTGGTTTAAGCAAGGTCAGCTCAGAGCACAGGGATCAGAGCAGAGAGGCCACTCACACAGGCTTAATCTGGTAATTCCTGCTGGTTCCCTCCTGCACAGGCTTCATTTACTGCACTCTCCTCTACCTGAGAGTGCTCTCTCTCACTACCCAGAATCCAGCATACACACACACACACTCACACACTGTCCTTGAGTCTCCTTACTGCTGCACTGATTCATGCTCTCTGCAGTATAATAATGCAAGAGTTGCTTATTGAGGTGATTGTGCTATGTAAAAAGATAAAACCCAATGTGGTGTGCTGTAACAGTAAACTTTTTAGTTACGTTTAATGCTGTGGAACATCTGTAAACAAGTTATTTCCTGCTATCACTTATGATATAAGAAGCATCTATATACTGTCGCTTGTCATGCGACATCCTGAAGACTTTCCTGCTGTGGAAAACTTAAACTCTGACCTCTAAAGTGCGATACTGCAGACTCCTTAGATAAATGTTACCTAAAAGCCTCTTTACATAAGGCTTCAACATATCAACAGTTATACATTTTTCTTTCATAAACAATATGATTTCCCTCGTTCTGTTTATTATTAGACTGTGTGCTCCATGTGAGTTAGTAGAGCCATGCTGTTATGAATAATTAATCAACACTTTTCAACCAACCCTATTCCAACATTCAGCACAGAAGTGGCATTTGTTAATACTGTACATCTTCTTATTAAGTGATATCACAATGCGGATCTGAGATGCTTCTTAGAGGTGAAGAGATGCTGTAGGTCATCATAGCATTTACACGGTCCAACAAATGGGAATCATGTTGATTCAAATAATGCTGACCATTCTTTAAAGGGGCACTCCATTGTTTTCATACTCATATCCTATCTTGCACATCTTTAACGTATGTGTCATTACCACAAACATGTTTCCCTGTATTGAGAAAAAAAAAAATCTGTTTACAGAATTTGCAGTTGTATTTCAGTACATCAACTTACCCTACTTAACCAGAACTACTGATCCTTTCTGAAATAATTATTTAAAAAATAATTTAAAAAAACAAAACAAAAAAAACTATCAAACAATTATTAGCACAATAAAAATATTGTATTAATATATCCCTAGTGGCACTAGACTTTGAGACAGTGCTCACATAATAATAATTCCTGGCATCTTTTTCAGGCCACGTTACTGAATGGTTTTGAGGGTTAAGCATGCAGAGCTCTTTATTCCCAGCATCACCAGGCAAATCCACCTAACACTGACCCACTGCATCCATAATACAGCTCAGGGCAAACTGTGATTTCTCCACAGCCCACACAGTGTGTGTGTATATATATATATATATATATACACATATATATATTGAGAGAGAGAGAGAGAGAGAGAGAGAGAGAGAGAGAGAGAGAGACAGACTTACACATTATGGAGCCCATCATGAAGAATGATCCGGGCCGTGAGGCACTTGACCACCCTCTGCTTGTCTCCTTGTATCCTTCTTACCAATGGGACACCAAGATGTTCTGTGTCTCTTTCTGAAGCTGTGGAACAAACTGACATGCTTCTCACAAATATCCTCAACAATGCCAGAAGCACTAGGGGGGCGTCCCCCTTCCTCTCCCACCCTGCGAGACATTCATCATAGTGAGGGGCGTTTCTGGCTATAGAGCGTCAGAGGGAGCTTCACACAAACAGGAGCTGCTCCTTTCCGCTCTCCACCTCACATACAATATCTCTAAGGCATACACACACACACACACACACACTAGGAATTCTCTCTTTTCCCCAAGCACACTGTGGCACAAAGCGATGTTGCACCTGAACTTAAAGAAAGCCAGCGTCAAATGTCCAAAAAAAACACTTTAGTGACTTAACAATTGGAAAGATTTTTTAAAAATATTTTTAATGAATGCAATACATATAGGAATTAGAAAACAGCACAACAGTGTCCTCGTGGTGTGAGACAAGATTAGAGGTTTACAAGTTCACATTTAACTGTTAAGCCAACACGAGCATTCCTCAGCATGGAAACCTTGCACACCATAAAATCCGGCGCTGTTTTCTTTCACCCTGCAATGCGTGGAGAAAATCATGGTTCTAACGGTGTTCTTCAGTGTGGCCTTCATTATAGCCTCACATGTATAGTGAGCTTGGATTTAATGAGATTATGGTCTGTTTCAGAAACCTCTGGCATGTAGTAGTAGTCGCTTGCACTTTCTATGTGTAAATACTGAACACACACATCTTCCAGTTCCTTCTAGATATAGACAAATCAGATGTGTAGATTGATAAAGAATATTAGAGTTATATCTGAAACTGTTTAGTAGGCACACACCACACATAATGGAAATTCCAGCAATGCCTCATCACGCGGTTTTAATCTTTTAATGAATTTTAACCAAAACAAAGTCTGTTCTTGATGTGTTACTACTGTCAATTGTAGCCTGTTGTGATTAACTTAAAGGGCAAAGCTGAATTTGCTCATTTTAATGAGGATATGATATAGAGTTAAACTACACACATGTGTGGAATCACGTAATAGAAAACACACAACTTATAACAAGAAGAAGCCAATGCCACAATGCAAGCTTAATGAAAGGCACATTTGAAGTGGATAGAAATAAGGAGTGTTATTTACCCTAAAGAGGAGGGATGGTATTTCCTTATATATATGGAGAAATGTATCTGCCTGCCTACCACCCTAATGGAATTTAGGAAAATGGACAGTAACTAGTGAACGTGTCTTTCGAAGTGTGTCTAAAAACATTGGGGGGAGCAATTGTTAAAATTTATTTGTATGATTGTAAAATATGTCAAATAATTTGTTGATGCAGAGAATTCAAAATAACAACTGACACTATACAGTTTTTTTTTGCGTGCCCTTGAAACAAAATGTAGGAGACAATTAAATTAAACTTAGTGCAACAAAACATTTAGTGTGTTGCATCTCATCGATATTCCTACATTATCATGAGTAACACAAATGATCAAATGGTGGATTATAGGATATTAATAGTGTGGGGGGAAAAATAATATCAGCTCAAAAGTTCACGTTTAACTTTAGGAATCTGAAAACATGCTTCTTCTTTTTTTCTTTCTTTATAACTACTCCCAATCAATTCTGTATACTTTGAACAGCTATTGGATTATTTCCATTGTAAATTTTACCACAATTTTTATTTTTTTGCCTAATCTCACAACTCCAGGGTCCCAAGTTCAATCCTGAGCTCAAATTACTCTCTATGTAGTGTTTCACATGTTAGGCCCTGTTTACACTAGTGCGTTTCATTTTAAAATGGCGTTTTAAATCACACTGTAGGCAGCTGCAGTATTATAAAATACAGAATTTAATTTAAACGCCGGAGTAGTGTAGATGACATGCGTAACCGTAGCAAAAGTTATGCATTTTAAAACAAAAACGCACTAGTGTAAACAGGGCCTTAGGGGCCTTCGGCGTTTTGAAAACGGAGACTTTTGGAAACGTCAAAGAAACAGTTGGAAGTTTCAGTTGGAAAACTCGCGTTTCAGTGTAAACAGACCAAAATGAAGACTTGTGAAAAAAAAAAAAGGCGGCTTCGCCTTTTTAAATGGCTTCGCCCACATTCACCCGCTGATTGGGTCCTCTGGATCATTGTGTATCATTCCCTGATTCATCAAACCCCTACCTTGATCATAAACACAACACGGAGACTGAACCGCAAGCTTTGCTGGCTATGTTGTCATTCTGAGCAGCCATTGTGCAGTTCAATTCTGTATTTTATAATACTGCAGCTGCCTGCATGCACAAGAGGCAAACTAGGATTAAAGAATTATTATAAAATACTTTCCACCTTTATATCAGAGGGGGCATACAATATTTGCACTCAACAGTATGACCACACTTGGTAGACTCAGAAGAATCATGTTTGCCATACAGACACATAAACAGGAAAGAGGAGCTTAATAAAAGCAACACTAGATTGTGTACTCCCTCAGCCTCTTCCCCTTCAAAACAATCTTTAAGGGAATATGTCCACCTATGCTTCCAGTTTCCGAAATCTAGAGCTCGCTGCTAAATTCTGTGTACAAACATCAGTTCACTCACGTCGTTTTAAAGTTTCCTATTCGTTAGCTATTACATAACACCAACAACAGAGCAGACTCTGCAAGCAAAGTAATACAACACATACATTACTTATTTAAAAGCACTCAACAGCACTGCGGTCACTGTCCAGGAGCTAAAGGTCACAGCTACCAAATGTATTCAGAAGTTCAAACTAATGTGTATTACAAAGACACTGTTTTCTTTTTTCCCCCAGCTGTTTTGAATGAATATGCATTCAAGCACAATGTGGCCTACTGATTTAAGAAAGAGCTTCACAAATAGGAAACACTTTAAAACGTGGACGTCATAAGACGAGGAATTTTGCAGGAATGCTGTAACGTCCCACAGGTACAGTAGTGCAGCTTGCCTCAACAGGAAACATGCAACCATAAGCTGTGGTCAAGTCAAATTTTACTGCGCAAAAAATATAATACAACAGAACAGGGTTTCCTCTAAACCACCAATTGGGGGGAAACTAACAAAGATGATAATGTCCAAAGCTCCCATTGAGTATAAGTGTTGTATTTGAGTTATTGTTTTGAGATAAACACAGCACTGATAGGATATCAGTTGACAAGTGGTAAGGAAGGAAGTTTTGACGTAATATTAGTGATGGGTTTCCAACTGATGGAGGGTGAGGGAAGGAAGTCCAGCGACCTTCCTATTGTTCACCTTTTTACATTTGCAGTGGAACCGTTTTTTTTTAGTAATCTGTGTCTCAGCTGAGCACTCAGCTTGATTGTGTGAGTTTGGATGCAGGATCACATTTAGGATCAGTCAACACAACGCCCATAGACAGGTTCCTGAGTTTATAACAGCTATTGTTCTAGTATACAGTACTCCTGGACACTCATTTTCAGAGGTGAAAACATCCTTTCCCAAGAAGCAAGAAGCTATTGGATGAATGTAATGATGAGAGAATGTTGAAATTTTGATTTTAGCTGTGCACATGTCATCATCTCGGGATACACACAGTTGAGAGCAAACTTTTGTATCTGCCATAGATTCTGCTATGTCACTGCTCATTTATATACAGACACACCCACAATTAACCCTATATGGTAAACAAAGATTTGTATATACACAGGTAGCACAGGTTTGGCAGTTATGCCTTGTTTCCTTCTGTAAATTAGGTCCCAGCTGACTGGCACAAATTTAGCAGTATTGGTTTCGGGAATATGCATCCGCTGATAAAAAACGCGGAGAGTTCAGCAAAATCACGTTTCTCACATACAAGACTCTCCTTGAATTGTATGCCCAACCCCCGTCCCCCAACTACCCCCACAACCTGTGATCAGTTAACAACCGACGCCTGGTGAACACTCAGTGAGGCACGAGGTCCCTTTCCAGAAACTTCAAACTGACTGTCCCTAAGTGATGGAATGAACTTCCAACCTCAATCCGGACAGCAGAGTCCGTCACTATCTTCAAAAAACGGCTAAAGACCCACCTCTTCTGTGAACACTTAACTAACCCCCAACTTGACCCCACTCAAAAATAAATAAATAAATAAATAAATAAATAAATGTGCTTACACTGGATCTTACACCTCTACTCTGTGCACTTTGCTCCTCTAGCACTCAATTAAAGATCTTGTATGGTAGCACTACTTGTTTTGTTTCATTCTCTGCTTGCTATATCGCTTGCTTGTATTCCCTCATTTGCAAGTCGCTTTGGATAAAAGCATCTGCTAAATGAATAACTGTAAACGTAAAATAATTCAGTCTTGTTCCTGAAAACCTTCTATGTCCAACAAAATGAGATAAGCCAAGCTGCATTCATTAACATGCTGACTCTGTTAGCCTTTCATGGGAGTTGAGCATGACCATAAACCTGCTTGTATTTAACACTAATTACTAGAGGTTATGCAATGTATTAGCAGTTCAGCCCATTTAATAAGCCCCTGTGTAAAGGTGAACACATTATAATGTACATGCAATTTTGTTTTTCACCTTTTAGGTGCTTTGCGTGTGTAAATACTTTATACAAATCTAAGCAAACATTTGTTTTGATAAATCCTACACTTTACATCGGAATGTTCGTACGCCCAATATACACAAAAATTCATGTATAAACACACCGTTGATCAGTTTTACGCCTAGGGTTTGTTAAATCTTAAATAAAAGGGACTGTGTATAAACCATCTTTTTTTTGTGTATTTAAGAATGTCACATCTCTGTTAACTTGCGAGCCTTGGACAGATGTGAGCCATGTTTACCATGCCCAGTCATTAACTACATCTCCTGAGCAGATCCCTTTGCAGTTTTCCATGAGCTGTTCTAAATCCCCAGGGACTGTTAGTTTTCCTTACGTAGGGACGGCTAAATAACCACATTTTCCATTATTTTACAGACTAAAAGCAATGACTGGGCCTGTGACAGTCATCAAATATCTTATTTCATGCTTCTTTTTTTTTTTAATATTAACTAAATTCTCTCAGACATTAAAGGGCCAATACTCTGAAGATTGACTTTTTCTGTTTTAATGGTTTTTACATTATAAGTAGGTGCATCAACACTGAGGAACTGTGACATCTGTGCCTATTTTTACACCCTGTTCCCAGTGAACATCACAGAAGAGATTTTATTTTTAAAAACTCATTGGTCCATGACAAACAGGGTCATACAATATCATGGCCAAAGGCTGCCCGAAAAAATCTAAAGTAACAGCTAGTGGTGCGCTGTTTTCATGTTCTGTTTAGTACAACAGAATGCTATTTGAGAAGATACACACAGATAGCTCATTAGTGTGAGTAACATGATAATCTCAAAATGATGAGTGAAAAAAGACTGAATCACTCCTGCTGAATCTTCTAACTTCCAAATTCTCATAGTTCGCAGACCAGCATTGAGGGCAGCATCACGAAATCACAACCAAGCTTTAGGGAGTGATTTAGCATCAGAAACAGCTTTCATAAGACATCTGCCTCTATTTACATACATAATGCTTCCACTTTCATTAAAAATGCTGTTAGCATGCTATGTTTGAATGAACATTGGAGAACTAGTATATAAACATTTAGTGTAGAGGAACTAAAAGCAAAAATTACCGAGTATACACATCTGCAAATAGCATTTACATAGTTGAGTCACCACAAGTTACTCACATCAATGACATCAGTGGTTACAATATGCTGTGTCATGTTTTTTTTTTACTAACATGAACTATTTATGACCTCTTAGATATAAGTCATACAATACTCAATAATTCTTAGTGATTCACGGTAAGGTGATGTCATCAGGAGCCAAGCACACAGCTGATTGGCTCAGGATTGGCAAGTCTGGGCCAGTGTGTCATTCAGTTACAGCAATGAGCTGTAATACCTCCGACTCGCATGCCTTTTCCCGCTCTGGACCTTTACACTTTCAAGATAAAAACAATGGTAAATGCATCAGAGTGACGCATAAAAACACTGACAATTGCTCCCCACTTCCACTGAGATAAAACTTTATGGTGCACTCCATATAACATCCTAGGATCATTCTGTATTATGTGAAAGATCATGTAAGAAGACTTCAAGTTATCAACTGCGTCACATTTACAGGCCAAGGTCAAAGTACAGTCATAATGCACAGTGGCAGCCATTTAAGCTGCTCAGACATAATCATTAAACAGAGATTAGTGGATATGGTTTAGGTTTAACAGTTATTTAGAAACCGGCGTCCATCGTAAACCTCAGCTGGAGCAGTAATTGGGATCCCTTTATGTGCTGTGAAGAGGAAGGTGGAGGCGTTTTAGAGGTTATACGGTGCCATGAATCAATGTAGTGAGGATAGCTGTGCAGGCCTGGCTCAGTTTCTATGGCAACGTGTAGCCTGTCCCATGAGACCCGTCTCAGCACCAGTGCATCTCATATGAGCAGGAGGAGGAGGAGAAGGAGAAGGAGGCTCTCGCAAGAAGCATGGCACAATAACCTACTTCTCTATCTGTGTATTATTTAATATTGTTTATTCTCTACAGATAAGGGGATTTAAAAAAAAAAGTACCACAAGTACCAGATAATCGAGCGCATGGAATGCAATTAAGGAGCCAGAGAAATGTAATTATTTAAGAAACTGGAAAATGTTTTAGCATGCTCTGTCTTTCCACACAGTCAGTTTATACAAATACAAATACATCTACTTGGAGATATTTGAAACCCCTCACAATCAAACTGATGCACTATTGCATGTATATTTACCTAAAGCAAGCACGCAGGACTCCAAATGATTCTGCAACCGAGGATGTTATGATGTAATGATGCTTACCCCGGTACCCCACAACCCCCTCGCCACTCCTAACGCAAATCTAAAGGAGGTGAGAACTCACCAACATGGGTGATAACGCAGCCCACGCGCTCCAGGAACTCCTGCACGGACATCTCTTCCTCCTCCAGCCAGCAGAGCATCTCAGGGCAGCCTCACACACCTCTCCTCTCCTCTCTCTCCTCTCTCTCTCTCTCTCTCCTCCTCTCACACAGTGCAGCAGGCAGCCACTCCCAGCCTTTCAAACAGCTCTCAAGCAAGAGAGAGAGCAGCTGATGCTGGAAGAGTAAATCCTAGCCGAGGCTACAGTGACAAAAGAAGCAGACAGTGTGACTCGTGATGTTAATAATTCATTGTCTGCGGCCACATGTCAACGATGTTCAGGAAGTCTTTGAGCGGCTCTTAGAGCCGGTGCCGTGAGTCAGATGCTGGGAAACAAATCACAGAAGAGCTACCTGCCTACAGGGACACAGGAGACTCCATGCACCCTACATAGAAAACATGGAGGAATGGATTCACTGGATTGGAGCTGGATTATTAAACACTTTACGAGGATATAGAAAGTACAGATAAATAAAAAAATAATAATGATAAAATGTAAATACATTGCTAAAGAAAACAAATGTGCATATATTATACATATATATAATACATTTTATATATATAAATATTATTATTATTATTATTATTATTATTATTATTATTATTATTATTATTATTATTAACCAGAATACCTTCATTTTTGTGGATTTTAAACTAATACACTCCTGGGCAAAAATAAATGGGGCAAGTCTGAAATGACTAGCCCAAAATGACCCTAGCTTTTTAATGGTCCTAACAACAAATCATTGTTCAGAAAATGATCACAAATTAAACAAGTTCACTCCTCAGACTTCCTGTGCCACCATTTGCTTGTTTGTTTTTGCTGCAGTGAACTGTAAAGCTAGAAACAGGGAAATTCACTTTTACAGTATAGTCTACTATACACTAACACATGTCCGGGTGTACAACATTAAAATAAAGTAAATATCAAATCAAATAAATATATTTAAAAATGATTAAAATGAAAATAAAAACCTCTCTGCAAAAAACCTGCAAGTATGGCAATTTAAAAATCGCAAACATTTATTAATCAGTTTAGTCAGTTTTAGGAAGCTGGATAATTAGTTTTCAAATTTATAATAATAATAATAATAATAATAATAATAATAATAATAATAATAATAATAATAATAATGGTGCACGGTGGCTTAGTAGTTAGCATGTTCGCTTCACACGTCCAGGGTTGGGGGTTCACTTCCTGCTGCTGCTGTTTGCATGTTCTCCCCGTGCTGTGGGGGTTTCCTCCGGGTACTCCGGTTTCCTCCCCCAGTCCAAAGTCATGCATAGTAGGTTGATTGGCATGTCCTAAGTGTCTATAGTGTATGAATGGGTGTGTGAGTGTGTATGTGATTGTGCCCTGCGATGGACTGGCACCCTGTCCAGGATGTACCCCACCTTGTGCCCGATGCTCCCTGGGATAGGCTCCAGGTTCCCCGTGACCCTGAAAAGGAGTAAGCGGTAGAAGATGGATGGATGGATGGATGGATGGATAATAATAATAGCGCGATGCTTTACTCATAATAGTGAGATGTTTTCTCATTATAATGAGATTTGCTGATGCTGTACTTGCAGCATCAGCAGGATCATTGTGTGTATCTACATTGAAGTGCATGTTCAGTTATAGTTCTAACACGATAGGTAACTGTGTGTAAAATGGGCCTGTGTGTAAAGTGTTCCAGCACGGCTCTGTGCCAGAGTTTACATGGAGCTTTAGTGGATGAGTTATTATCATCTCCATCATGCTGCTGCCCTTGGGAGCTCCGTGATTGTGTTGGAAATGCACAGTGTGGGGATACCATCTGCGTATCTACCCTGAGCTCACCAAATTCGCTCACAGACACGAGGGTAGTTGCATCAGTGATGTCAAGGACAAAAAATATACGAATATATATGAAATAGTGATTAACAGCATTTGTTTTGAGTCGTTAAAATGCATTTAACTTACAATATTCATTCATCTTATGGATCACGTGACAACACAGTCGCAAATTACTGAATAAATTAAAGTTGATGAAAGAGAAACCCTTATAATATGGAAATTCATTTGAAATCATATAGAGAAAATAGAAATTTATACTCTCTGGGCCAATATAATGGTTACAATGAGCCTAATGTTAGCTATCTTGCTAGCGAGGTTAGCCTTATAGCATGGATAACCCAATGTTAGTTTTTTGCTGGCTGAAAAATCCCAAAGGTGTTCTATCGGATTCAGGTCCGGTGTCTGTGAAGAACACTGAACTCATTGACCTGTTCATGAAACCAGTTTGATGCGTGAAGGGAAGGCTATGAAGAAGTTGGTCAACACATGTTCAACATGGTCAACAATACTCAAATAGACTGTGCCGTTCAAGTGATGTTTGATTGGTATTAACAGGCCCAAAGTGTGCCAAGAAAACATTCCCCACAGCATTACACCACCTCCACCAGCCTCGACTGTTGACACAAGGCAGGTTGTGTCCATAGATCATAGATTCATATTGTTGGTGCCAAAGTCTGACCGAACCATCTGTGTACTTCAGCAGAAACCGAGATTTATCAGACCAGGTTATGGTTTTACAAGTCTTCAACTGTACAGTTTTGGTGAGCCTGTACCCACTGCAGACTCAGCTTTCTGTTCTTGGCAGACAGAAGCAGAACCAGGCTTGGTCTTCTGCTGTTGTAGCCCATCCATCTTAAGGTTCGACGTGTTGTGCATTCTGAGATACTTTTCTGCTCACCACAATCGTACAGAGTGGTTATCTGAGTTATTGTAGCCTTTCTGTCAGCTCGAACCAGTCTGGCCATTCTCTGTTGTTCTCTCTCATCAACAAGGTGTTTCCATCCACAGAACTGCTGCTCACTGGATGCTTTTTGTTTACTGTACCATTATGAGTAAACTCTAGACCAGGTGTGTCCAATTTTATCTACAAAGGACCTGTGTGGGTGCAGGTTTTCATCCAACCAAGCAGAAGCCACACCTGAGTCTATTGAAAGCCAAGCTCAACTGATTAACCTGTGGAATCAGGTGTGGCTCCTGCTTGGTTGGAATGAAAAAATTAGACACCCCTGCTCTAAGGCATGAAAAACCCAGATCAGTTATAGAAATACTCAAATAAGCCCATATGGCACCAACAATCATGCCACAGTAAAAATCACTGAGATCACATTTTTAAACATAATGTGAACATTATCTGGAGCTGCTGTTCCATATATGCATGAGTATATGCATTGCAATGCTGGCACCTGATTGGCTGATTAAATACCTACATGAATGAGTAGTTATACAGGTATTCCTAATAAAGTGCTCAGTAAATGTAGATCTGTAATTAACATTTGTTTGGCTGAAAATAAATACAATGACATCCAGGATCTTCATAAAACAGATCAAATTTATACACTCAGTGTGATTAAGTGAACTGGTGCACTATTAAATATAGCCACTAAATCTTGACTCAACATACATGAGAAATGAAGCTGTGAACTGAGAGCAGAGAAGCAAATGTACCGTAAAGATGAAAAATCAACAGTTTCTCCTTTTGGTTTTATATTCATCTCAGTGTAAGATATTCAAGTAAACATGCCCCAAATACAGTACATGTATAACTGGTAAATTATACTGTACTATTCTCATCAGTGTAATACATCAACAGATATCAGTATGTAATATAAGTATTGTTATAGCATTATTCAGTGTTACATTAACACAGTGTATCTATGAGCAATAATTCCTAAAACAAAACTTTAGGTACATTCATTAATAACCATATAGAGAGCAATAAAACAGAAAATATACATGTATCGTGAGGTATTGTGTTTTCACAATAACATTATGGGTTACTGGCCACCATTTATGTTTCATAAAATTGTGGAATTCTTGAATAAAATGATAAATTATTAAATATTTATATTAAAAGTAATTAATTTACTTAGGATAACAATTTAAATAATAATAATAATAATAATAATAATAATAATAAATACATATTATATAATTGTACATGCTAATTAATAACACAGAGCTCCACATTGGTCTAGAGTGATCTACTTCTGTCTCTTTAGGAATATCCACCACTCAGGCCAACGCTCTCCTGCTGATCTGACACCACAGCTGAGAAAAATAGGACTGTTATTAAATTGACTGATCCCAGGTCGATAGAGAGTTCCTGAAGCCGACTTTTTTCACTGCATCAGACAGCTGCCACTGGGGAGGAAGTCGTGAACATATGTGACCACGGCTTTGGACAGATAGGTCATAGAGCCGTAGCTGCCACTGGGGGCGCTGTCATAGAAGTAGTTGCAGATTCCTGTGGCAGGATCTTTCTCCAGGAAAAACTCATTGGCCCCGCTAGATTTCTGCAAAAGGAATGCACTGGTTGACTAATAAGCCGAAGGTGAAATGGGTATGTATGTACTACAGAAGCCCTAGCTGGCCATGCATTATTGTTTTTTCTTCCTTGTTTTCTTGTCACGCTGGTTCCCTTGACAAAAATTTAATAGGATTTTTCCATTGTTGTGTGGTGTGTTTTTTTTTTTTTTTTTTTTAGAAATTAAGCTCTGTGACAAACAAGAGTTTATGATCCTTACATATTTTGTTCAACAAGATAATCTTCACAAATGAACACAAATTTTATGAATTTTGGCACCTAAATACAATCGCCAGAAGTAAAAAACTAAAGTTAAGCTATAAACAACTACACCACGGTCACATGAATTTAACGTCACCACCGCTACACTTCCAACAACTCTTACAATCTTAATTAAAAAAAACCCCACTACAATTAGAAAATATTACAAGTTGGAAAATTTGAGTTGGAATAGTTTAAAAATGACTTGAATAATATAGGAACTGAGTTTGTCAGCTATTATCGTGACTCAAAAAACATAAACGTTTCCATCTTGTTGATATGCTCTAGCATATTTTATGACATGCTTACTTTGCCAGGGCTCAAGATATATAAAAAATAATAATAAATAAATACATTTTTTAAAAAAGTAACAAAAGATATTAAAGTTTAGGGATATCATTACCAACAGTGAAAATGAACTGTACACAAAAAAAGAAAAAAAAAAAGAATATGTGAGGAGAAAAAACTGAAAAGGTCTATAAAAAGGAAATGGAATAAAAATACACATTTATATCACATTCAGAAATATTATTTTAATACTTTCAATATTAACGTCTTATCAAACACCGTTCATCAATTTGTGATAAATAAATCTTTAAAATGTTTTAAAAATGTATTGGTTTCATGCATACCCCTGAAAGTGCATACCACTTGCATATCTTTGAGAAATACTTCTGCACTGTACCTGGTCCTGCAAGAACAGTTCATTTGCCATTTGAACAATCCGGTCTATGTGAATAATTCCACCAATGCTGGTGATCTCCATATCGGCCACTAGGGTGAGCACCATGATGGCCTCCACCAGCAGCTGCCGGTACTCGGGCTGAGGAACGTGGTTCAGCACGGACTCCACATGCACAGCAAACTTGATCTCGCCCTCTGTCATCTACAACACATGCACACAAGGGCTTGTAAACTTAAGCCTTATCTAACAAACTTATCTTCATGTTAGTTATTAACAACATAAACATTATGGATGCAATAGAACACATTCAAAACACATTAGATCATGAAGTGTGTGCAGGTGTTTCCTGCACCTCACGAGTGGTAGAGGAGGGCAGAACGTATCCTGCGATTGAGAGGCCGTGGCATTTCTGCAGGATCTTCCACACTTTCTGGTAGAAGCCCATGGGTACTCGATTAATAGCGCCATCCAGGCGGCGTCTCCTCAGCCACTGTCCCTGACGCTCTTCCCACTGCAGGTGTGAGTCTCCTGTACCTGTGGGTGACATGACGCCACTGGGGGTCGAAGGACTACTACACCTCTGCATCAGATATATGTGGAAACACACACACACAAATTAGTGTTTATCTGAGACAAACAATTCAATAGGAAGGTCAAAGTAATGGTGACACCAGATGAAAATGGGCCATATTATGAAGCGAATAAATGCCCATTTGAAAGCAACGAGAACACTCTTCTCACAAGTTGATTTTTGATCATTCAAGAGTTGGGGACCTTAGAGAAGGAACTTTATTGACATAAAAGTTGCTAGGGCTGGGCGATATGACAAAAATATCAGATCACGATACTTGACATTTCTACGATACACGATGCGCATCACGATAGAAAATTGCATGAGTTTGACAATTTTCATTAATGCCCTCAAAGAAAATTTTAATTTGTAATTATTTTTAAAAAATGTAAATACATTGTCGTACCTACAATATCTCAGAAAAGTGTATAATCACATCATCATCAGGATATTGATATTATATTGATCTATCAGCCTACTTGTTGCCTGGTGTTTCCATTCACTTGTTAATCCATAGCATAAACAACAAGCACTAGTCTTGTGTCAGACAAAGCTCATTCAGATCATAAGCAGTAACAAACTGTAGCAGTTTTCTTTCCATGTCACTCATGTACAATAATAAGCATGAGGCACGGCAGAAATTATTACCGTGGAGCGGGGGGATGTGACATTACTGCCTGTCGAATAACCGCCAGTAAAGATCTATGAGAGAAAAGTAGAATGTTTGCCGATGGAATGAGGAATCCCTGAATGTTGTAACATGAAAGCCCCTTCAACATCCAACATCTATCTGCAATGGACTCGACATTATTTTGCACATAACTGTAAGACAAAGCGGTTAAAAAAAAAACCAGACATTTGGATCAGATGAGATACAATTCAAACATTCAGGAAAAAGAAGCAGGTGAGCGAGGTGGAAGCAAACAAATTATGTTTATGAACTGAGATGGGTAGTAAAGGTAGATCATGTTCAACAAATAATACTCAGCATGGTCTATACCAGGGGTTCTCAAACCATCTGTAAAATATATTCCATAAACCCCATCGGGGAACATGATCCTTCGATGAATTATTTAAATACTCGTTATTTAAATGTTTATAATAATATTATTGCTTTGTATCAGAGAAATCAAGGTTTTTAATCCTGAATTGCTGCCACCAGAACACATTAGGCATAATCTAACATTATTGTTATTGAGATTTTGTATTTAAAATGACCAAACAAGCTGCCTAATATCTGTACAAACTCAGTAATAAATATAAAACTCTGCTAATGGTCAGTTGTGATTTCCTGTTATCCCTGTAGCAACTGAAAAAATATCAGAGACCCTGGACCCCACATTGAGAACCACTGGTCTATACAAAGTTTCCAAACTCCAATCTTAGATGGTCGCAATGAAGCATATGAATGTAATTAAGGATGCGGTTGGTGGACGGCAAACTCTGTTGTCTGAATGCACATGCCCAGAATTAAACACTTTTAAAAACTCAACCCACGCTGATTGTTCTGGAGTCATCCAGCTGCAAACAAATAATGTCAATGTCATTTCAAATTGAAGAAGCACAACATCCTTTACATATTTATCATTGTGTGTATATAATTAGCTTGAAAACAGGTTGTCTCCTCCCCTCACCTGTTTGATTTCACTCTTCAGCTTCCTGATACCTGTGCGTTCTGTTTTAGTGGCTCCTGTGTGTCCGAGCTCATGGATGGATATGGCTGGACTGGTGGCCATGGACACAGTGGGGCGCACTTACACAGAATAAACAGAGAATAATAATAAGATATCATATTCACTTTCCATTTCGGCTTAATGCGAAGAACCACTAACATTCTTTATATAGATCAGCAGTAATCAGACTCACTGCTCCTCTCCACTCCAAACTCTTTCCCACTCAAGATGTGATGGAGCAGATTTTTCATGTCTGATGGACTGAGGTTCATCAACCCTTCAGATGCCTCCTCGCCTAGCAGGAAGTATTAGTGTGATGACTTATTCGGAGTGTTTCATGTTAAAAAAAAAAAAAAAAGAAAAAGAAAAAAGCAAAGCAACAAACAAACAAACAAGCATTCACCAAAAAAAATTATAATAATTCAACCAACCAAACAAATTCACTCAAACGTTAAATTAAACAAGCCCAGTCAATCTGACAAACAAAGAATGATTCAATCGCACTAATAAATCCTCAAACATTCAAGCATATAAACATTCGATCAATAAAAAATTCAATCAAACATTCAATCAAAGAAAGGTGTAATCAAACAAACAAATGGCCTTTAAGGGCCCAACTGTGATTCCTACAGTAACAGCCCTGGATTTGACCTCATGACTTTTCAGTCTTTATTGCTGATCAGCACCATTACCTGAACACTGGAGACTACGAGCAAGCTCGGTGGCCATCACCTGCATGATAAGGCCTATCCTCAGGCGCAGCATGTCTCCGAACAGATTCGGCTGGGAGCGCACATACATGGCTAGGTACACCATGATTTCCTGTATGAAGCACAGGAACGATGATTTACCAGCTAAAGACTCTTCTCTATTTTGATTGTCTTCTTTATGGACTACAAGAACAAAAAGGACTCAAAAGCTATAAAAGAGCCCAATCTATTTTTATGATCTTCAGTACAGAGTGCTGAACAAGAACCATACTCTAAAGATTAATTTTTCGATTTTTATGGTCTCCTATAATGGGGTAAAGAAACAAAAGCGAGAGGCCATAATTTCTTTTTTTTTTTTTTATGATGTCCATTATCGATTTTTTTTTTACAGAGGAAATGGGTTTTAAACGGAGAGTAAGAAATCTAAAGCATAGATTTCATTTCTGGTACTGTGCATACAAATATATTACATTTCATAACATATTAAAGAAAAGTTTAGCCTAACATTTACGTTTACGCCATTTGGCTGACACCCTTGTCCAGCGCAACATACAGAAGTGAGTCTAGAACTACTACTACCACCACTATTCTAGAACTCATTTATAAATCTTATATTGTAGCACTACTTGTATTGTTCTCCGCTTGATATATCGCTCTGCTTGTATTTCCTCATTTGTACGTTGCTTGGATAAAAGCGTCTGCTAAATGAATAAATATAAATGTAAGTGCTTTGAAGTCTCCAGCAATAAACATATCCCGATACTGGTTCACTAGATCACCAGGCAAAAAAGTCAATCTCACCCAAAACGTTTTCAAACACCGAAGATGTCTGGGCATATCATTACTTTTATAGTAATTAGCGAATTATATACGTTTATATCCTTCAGCTCTTAGCGTTACCTGGGTAAGTACAGCAATGCTTATATCCTGACCGCTGGCCTCATAGATCAAATTATTCAGTTCTTCAGGTGGGAGAGGACTAAAAGAAAGGATAAAAATAGCTCAATTAAATGGTAGAATAAGAAAAGGAAAACCTTAAGGCTAAGTATCAGTAATGATCCTTCAATGGCCGAATCGCATGAAGAAGCGCACACTCACACAGTGATGACTTTCTCCCTTGGCTCTGGAGGAAGACCCACTGTCAGCTGCTTTTGATGCGAGATTAGATCAGTACAAGCCTGAGGATGAAACATATTTTAGTTGATGAAACATAAGCTAGGCAGTTGTGTAATTAGTGAGACTCAGTTTACATGTAAGATTTGGGCCCAACTAAATTTCATACCTCAGCCAAGACCTCTACCTTCTTCTTCAAGATGCCCGAGATGTACCGAATAAGTCCCCACTCTTTACACACTCCAGCCTTGACATAGAGCTCCTCAAGCAAAGCACGCACTGTGGCTCCCTTCTGCCCCGATGTATTCACCATCCAGTCCGCACCTCTGAGCACCCCCATAACCAGGCCATCAGAAAATCAGAGCGATTCATTTAATTAGCACAGAGCAATACTGAGGATGCTAATCATACTATAGTCAAGTCTAATTATAGAAACACGTCTGAATGCCTACTTCATAGCATAGAGGATATAAAGAATATCAGCCTGGTCCTGTAATGTGGGGCTTTCCTTCAGGTGATTTACGAGTGCAGCAAAGTCTATGTTGCCTTGAGCATCATGGGGCAGGTGAAGGTCTGGAGCAGGAGCCTAGCCAAACATGTTCACATATCCAAATTTCATTAATGAAACAAACTTCCAGAAATGTTTTACACAACTCTCTGTGATACTGAATGTTTATTTAAGCTTAAAGTACTATTCGGAGGGGGATACATTTTTCCAGGCTGTTCTGATCACGGAATCTTTACCAGTATGCCAGTTCAGATAGAATATACGGTATATTAGTGGGGTTGATCTCTGATGGTCATTTTATAGAAGGTGTAATATGGAGTAATCTTTCTGAAAAGGATGGATTCACACAAGACTATAATCCCAACGATACTCCATTAATAATTACATGACCCCCACCTCTGCATTTAAAACTAGCTCACACTGGACAGGGTTTGTAGATTGTTGACCTCGGAATTCTGATTTCAAGTATTTTTGACTTGCCTTCTGGTGTTGTTGAGGATGTGGGAGTTCCAGCAGGTTCAGAGACTTCCTGTGTTTGCTCATGATTGGGACCACAGGTAAGTACATAGACGCCTCTGAAAAGCACACAAAAAAAATGGTGTCTGAAACGATGGGAGGCATTAGGAAGAGAGCTTTATTTGAAATAAAGCCTTCAAAGAAGAGTGTACAGCATGTTCTGTCTTGTTATATTCACTCTGCTTTTTAATTAACGGAGAATCCCACTGAGAACACTTCTCAATTACAGGATATGAAAATCCAACTATACAGCCGGCAAGAGAATATAAATCTCATATTTAAAAGCCATTTTAATATGCTAAAAGCGATATCAGTGGAGAAACAATGGAGGGATAATGGTTTTGGTAGTCAACGTTTATGGCTTACTAGGCATGCTGTGGCCGTGAACCTGAGCCATGAGAGTTAGGATGTCCCTGGTGGTGTGCTCAGCACTGAAAACATGGTCCTGTCCCTTCTGGATTGGAGGGAGATGCGACTTTGGGGCTGTGCTCTGCTGAATTATGGCGAAGTACTGGTCGAGCTCATCTTTGGAGTCTCCTAAAAAGGAAATGCAATAATAAAATGTCTCCAACCCTTTCTCTGGAGAGTGGGTTAGGAAAAAGAATCACTGGTGTTAACAGACACATCGTCATGCTTATAAGCAAGAATAATCCCTAAAACCTGCTAGTCCATAATAACACTTGCTAGTGGTAAGATCTGCAGATGTCATTTTGAACTGATTTTTGAATTGATTTTTTTTTCACATAAATAACAGAACTATCAATAAATTGGAGATAAATTAATTGTTGCCATATGGCAACAGCATGCAGTAAAGGGTTAAAAATATATTCTGGTCAGGTGTAAACAAAACTAATAACTGTATAAGCATGATAACAGAAGTCCAGAGTAAGGAACACTCTCGAGTGATATGAGGGACTGTTAGAGCCAGAATTCACAGATGGTGTGGACACTGCTTGCACCTTCACATGTACCTTCTGGTTTAGGCCACACCCACTTTGTGTTTAAATCGGAATACAGACACATACACTGATCAGCCATAACATTAAAACCTCTGAGAGGTGAAGTGAATAACATTAATTATCTCGTTATAATGTTTTCAAAATTTGATGTGTCAGATACCACAGCACACTATTTGGTAGGTGGGTTTAATGTTATACATCTGAATGATGTATATGAATATTTGGCACACTGAACTGATACAGATACAGATAGTGATGGACAATAATATGGACACTGGAGAGAAAGCCATTGCTCAGCTCTCCTTATTGCTTGCAACCAAAGAATTTTTAGCTGGAAAAGGGGAGTCATGTAATGGAATGCAGACAAAAATATATATTTTTAAAAGTAATACGATGACATGTACAACTACATATACATCAAAGCTCCATTTCCTCCCATTTTCTTTTCGCAAGCAGTTTCTGCACCAGACATGAGAAATGAAAAGGGAAGTGAAATACCACTGCTGGAAAAACGATGAACTTTATCTTCATCGTCTTCATCTTCGCTGTAATCATCCTCTCCATCTTCATCTTCAAGGTTCTCCTCTGAGTCAGCGTCCATGAAGCTGAGCTTGGTGTGGAATGAGGTAGTAAGGAATGTGGAGAGGTTTGCCATCTGAACTCTACAGGCCAGAGAGACAATGCGAAGCATTGTAATATTGTGGAATATGCAAATATACAATGGAAATAAGAATGCATGTGCACTATAGCACTATGTACTGACCTCACTCCTGCAAAATAGCCATCCTGAAGCTTTCTCAAAGTGGACAGGATGCAAGGATCTATGCTTTCACCGTCCTCCACTATAACAACAGGAAAAATAGAAATCTTACATATTCATTTCAGGTGGACTTGAGGGCCACATTTTAAAATCTGAATGCACTGTACCGTGCATGTATCTTGACTGTAATCTTATTTCATTATTACCCAGCATGCTTTGTGTAATTGGGAAAGTGAGAGTGGGTCTCCCGGTCATCCGCCAACAGGAAGAGAGGTAGGATAACTCGGTCCTCAACATTTCCACTATCATCTGATTATCCAGAGCCAGATAGAAATGATGCTGGTCAATAAACTAAAGACAAAGAGAAGAGAAAATAATTTTTTTCAAAATCAGTATTTACTGTTTTTATTTTCTTGTACCACTTTCAGCAATAAGCAGTCTAAGTGAAACATACGGTCTGATTTACGGCTGCACAATTTACGGTAGTTGGTAGTAAATAATTAAATTAAGTGATTTAATTAATTGTCCATGATAGTGTGATCCAACATTAAATATCTGTTTTATTTTTCCATTGTCATGCATAAAAGAACAAGCTTCTACATCTGAAGGTGTGAAAACATATAATATACAATATGATAGAAAAGACTACTTCTTGTTGTTTTAAATTAATCTAAAAACGATTTAGTTACTAAATTGGCCGAATAATTAATGGGTTAATAAATAATGGTGATTTCAATAATAAAATGAATTTCTCCATCATTGAGCAGCCAGAGAGTGGATGGTGATAAAATTATTACGTTCTCATGAAAGATCTGTAGATTGAGAGCATTAGATATTGATCGTTACCTGTGGGGTAAAAGTGTAGGTACGATTCCTGATCTCATAGATCTTAGAAGTCCCTAGTACACCGATGTGTCGATATGGCCGCCCGGTCAAATTCAGTTTCCTACAGTTTCCTGTGCACATAAATTTTGCTTGAGTGAACAGTTAGGTGTGTTGTGCATAATGCACATTTGCAGTCATGGAGTCTCATATGAACATGCTGTAAATGCTTTGTATGCACAAAACAGGTCTTGAAAAGTGAGTGTCATTTCCCACACACGCGTTGGGATGTATAAAGAAATGCTTAACAGGAAGTTGCGTGTATATTTGCAGCATTTCTGGAGACAGGAAATATTAATGACATCTATGATAAAACAATCAACAAATAAGTGTGCTGAATCCTTACCCAGCTTGACGTAGATGTGGCTCAGAATACGAGCTGACATGATTTGGATGGGTTGGACTTCAGACACAGTCTGCACCTCAACCCCACTATCCCTCAGCAGTGCCTGGATCTTCTCAGTCTCTGCTACTACACTGACTGAAAAGAAAATATCGGTCTGGAGAAGCTGCATGTTTGAACATAACCGCAAATGTGTGCGTTTGGATTTGGAATTTTAAGTTTATCCCACTTATCAAATCATTTTGTATGATTAACCACCAGTGTTTGTTTACTTTGGACAACAACATCTGGTTTGAAGCCAGTGGAAAACCTTCTGTTTAGAGGATCTATCTCTCCTGGAGCAAGAAATCCCTGGTTGGAGAAATAAAGAAACATGCTTTTTTTTTTTTTTTTTTTTTTAAACGCAGAATGTTGTATTTAAAAAAAAATCTACATAGATTACAGGACAGGACAGTTGCACGACAATATATACAGTATATACACTGCTGCAAGGCAATACATATGAGTCACATGAGCTGCTGTACCTCTACTAGCAGGCTGCTCAGAATGTACAGAGACTGTCCCCATAAGTGAGGCAGTTGGCCTGTGGCTACACGGTCCACACTGTGAGGGTTCCTGTACTCATCTTCAACCTGAAACAAAATAAACACACATCTTTTATAGTAATAATAATAAAAATAATAAATGTTAAAAAACCATACTGTTCAATCTACTATGGTTCAGAACTGCGTTTTCCAATTTGTAGGATATACCGAGCTGTCTCAATTGAACTGAATTTGAGATTTCACCTTGTCGGCAGGTACAGCGTAAAGCTCAGGCAACAGCCGGATGCCGTGTTTAGCTCGGATCAAGACACCCTCCAAGGCCTCCCTGTATTCCTGCACCTGATCAGTTACAATAATGTTAATAATGATCTCATGCTGCCACCTTGTGGACACACACAAACATCACTCTAACACAGAGCTGCTCAACCTTTTGTACCTAAATCTAAAGAGGTCTGAAAAATCATTAAGTTGGAAACACTGGTCTGCACTGACAGCTAGATAAAAGGCAGACTAAGCTCTGCCTCTCCCCAGCAAAAAGAAAATACAGAAAGAGCAGGAACGCGGGGTTTTCATTTATGCACATTCTATTTGAAAAGCAATAAAATACACAAGAGTCCCAAAATGATGCCCTGTCTGTTTTTTTTTCTTAAAAACAAAATTTGCGCCCCCTTCCGATCTCTCCGCGCCCCCCTGGTTGAAAACCACTGCTATAACATTAACTCGTCCCTAGGCGTAGTCTCTGTTATGAATATTAATTCCATTGTTTGAGAATAGTGCTTTGAGGGATATTTTTTTAATAACCACTAACTGATTGATCCTTTTCCAGAACTTTGTCCCAGACTTGTTCTGATAGCTCCATGATCTTCCTGATGCTGTTTGTTAAGATATGCTCTCTAACAGGAGTATTTATACTGAGATCATGTGACACTTTAATTGCAAAACAGATTCAAAGACTCTATTCAACTGTGTTCTGTGACGTCCGATGACGACTGCTTGCACCAGAACTAATCTACGGGTTGCGCATCAATCACTGTTTACCTGTAAATGGAAGAAAACACCACAAATCCACATTAAAGGTCATGTTTCAAACTTTTTTGACTGATAGACACAATGACACATGTACAAGTCAAAGCAGACACAAATAGATACAAAGTTGATGTGTTTACCTGTACATGATCTCCACTGAAGACTCCATCCAGTATGAGGTAAGTCCAAAAGACTGGCCATTCACATTCAATATTCTCAAACAGCTTCAGTTCTGCTGGGTCATAATGAAGCCGAGAAGGGTCCTGTTAACGCAGTGTGAACACATGGTATCAACATATGACCAACATTCGATTTTAACACAGACACAAAACCAAGAGAGACACTTTAACAAATAATTTGTGGAAAAGATGATATTTACATGTACAGTATATACAGTGTGCTTCTATATGCTATGTTAATATGCTACTGGTTGGAATGTCTCTGACTTTCAACCTTACCATGATCTTATAATGGTTAAGAGATCTAAATTCCTATGCTTACCTCTTTTGGGGTCTTGTAGCCATCTCTAATAAACCGACAGCACCCGTAACGTCCCTACATGTTGTTGGATCACAGTTTAAAATGTGTTAGATTCAAGCCCTTTTTTTTTCTTACACTCAGCTTGTTAACACTAAGGACAGATTACATCTTCAGCTTGCCAAAATCCAAATACAGTAGGAAATTCATACATGACATTTTACATGACAAAATGACAATCAATCGATCTTTAAATCATTGCATGTGGAATAATATACATTAGGGATCTGTATATAGCTGATATGATATGTTGGTCTTATTTGTGGAACTCCAATGTAAAACCTCATAACCTCACCAAATTTCTTTTACAAAATATTTACAAGTTTGAGATTTTGTGAGGTCTCATCTACACAAATTTTAAAATCAAGTCAATCAAATGGCTTTTTATTGTCTGATCGATCCTGTGAGGATGCGCGCTGATAGAGAAGCATTTCCATTGGCTGCAGCCTGTAGGTATTATGGCCAATCACGAAAGTCAACATTGCTCAACCGCACAGAGAAGACCCCAGCTACGAATAAAAGATAGAAACCCGCTTCATTTCCCTGGAAATTAAATTCAAGCCAAGTGGCTTTCATTGTCATTTCAACCATATACAGCTGGTACAGTACACAGTGACGTGAAACAAGGTTCCTCCAGAACCATGGTGCTGCATAAAACACCACACATTCAGATCATCAATACACAAAGTACATTTAAAAATATTGTATTTAATTCTTTTAATAATTTTTTTTTCTTTCCTGTGTTTATCCTGATGTTACTTCTTTTATTTAGATTTATTATAGTACATCGGTTGGATTGTATGGAGATAAAACAGAGAACAGAAAGGCTGTGTACCTGCAGCTTGGAGATGATCTCACCCTTGGTGATGTTGACCAAGTCAGCGTCCTCAACTGCGAACGCCGGGAAGGAAATAACCGAGAGCAGACCAGCATCGATCTCCTTAGATGTAGAAGCTCGTGGCAGCATGGAGCACAGGATTGACTGCAATCATATGATCATTTATGAATGATATAACAGTGCTAAGTGAAAATAAAACCATCTCTTCCATATGATAGTTTATTTATTGAGCATGATCTATACTGTATAAGCTAACCTCGAAGCAACAAATGACAGAAAATTCATTCCAAAAGTTCAGTGTATTACCTGGCAATGCTCTACTTCATCTGGTAGAACATGGATCACAGATTTGGGGCCTCCATGAGCTCCAAACAGGTCAAGTTCATCAATGGCCTCTAGAGCAGCCTGAAAACACATGAAAACAAAACTGATGTCTGATATTGTGATTATTTAAATCTCAAGGTAATTTTAGCTATAAAAATACATATCATTCCCCTTTTTTCTGTTAGAATTAAATTTAGTAAAATAACATTTTTATTATTATTTTTGTAAAATATTGACCATTGTTGATACTAATGACGTCAATCATTTTTATGCCTCCACCACTAGGGGGTGGCATTGGCATCAAGTCCAACATGGTTTTTTTTTAATGCAGCTCTATATACAGTAAGGCTCTCTGGCACAAGCTAAATGTTGGGATATACTTGTATATGGTGGATCATGCTATAAAGCTATTTGCCACATCTGCATACATCATCAAAGAATATGATGTAATACAAGAAAATAATTAATGATGGGGTGCTGGGAAGCAATTTCACTAGGTCATATCATATCGTCCATGACATACTGGTACAATTCCACCCCATGATAAGAATTTGTCATCCTGCGATATTGACACTGATATAGTTGATGATGTGTTTACGTGCCGTAACGTGGGCATTTCACGCGGAGAACAAGAATAAGCATAGTGGAAGGCGGAATTCCAACCCTAGACAAGGAAGAAGAATTAATGCCCAAAAAGGAGCTTCCTCTGTAATATGGAAGTGGATACAACATTTCCATTTGTTTTTACTGGGGTTAAATTATTATAGTATTGGTGTTTGCATTTTCATTGGAATTTCAATTTGTGAATAAAATTCATATTCTATTTTCTGCCATTTATTTATATATTATATATATATGGCATCTTTGCTCTACAGCATTTCATTGCATGTGCCTAAAACTTTTGCACAGTACTGTAAATATTATTATATCATTAATATATTATATACTAATGTCCATCCATCCATCCTCAACCGATTATCCGTAATCGGGTCACGGGTTATATACTAATGTGCTGCACAAATATAAAGTGGCCCAACATTCAGGTTCATTTAGGTTCTTGTTCATTATTTCAACTACTTGTGTGATTTCTAGTGGCATTAATGCTTCACACTAATGAACTGCTCGGTATCGTGAGGATTATCACATGCACCTCAACAGACCTCGCTTCATACTTCCTACCTTTGCCATACCCACAGAGCTTCCATTTAATTCAGCAATCCCCTGGTTTGTCTTGTCTCCTCTCTCCCACATGCCATAATCCTACAGACACACAAACAATGCCGTTATCCATCCGAGTGACTGAAAAGTAGAATGTGTTCAAGAGTCCCACTTACAGCAACTTTATAAGCAGCCTCGATGTAGAACACCAAGTTCTGTATAAAAGCCACCTCATCCAGGTTCGATATGATACACAGACCTGGAACAGAGATAAAATCATTTATTAATTTGTACTAATATTAGACAAGAAACAACAGAAAGAATGAGGACTCGATTAAAACTTTGGAGACTTACAGGCTCATCACTGGTCTTTAAACAATTTATTTAAATGTTTGGCTAGACAGTTTTAAATTTTAAAAGTCAGAAACTGGGACCTTACAGCCTGCAACCTGTACATGAATCACCAAAAATGACAACAAATTATATGCAATTAAAAATGGAAAATTTCTTTCTAGTTAGAAACTTTATTTGAAAGCATCAAAAAGAAGCTTGGATTCATTTTAACATTATGATTAATACGATATATGACAAGAAACTAATTATCTATTGATCTTCTAATTATAACACATTTTATTAACATTTACTGGTTTAGCCCAAGCCTCTAATTATACAGTATGAAGGACAACTGGTGCAATTGTAACATGCTGGTTTTCACTAGATGCACACAAACAACTTTGTGACTTCATTATATGCATATACTTCACTTCTTCTTCTCTGTCTGGAAAAACAACAACCAGGAAATACGTGCAGTTGTGCAGCATCCTTATCTCAACGCTAACTGTTTTCAGAGCTTGTGCAAGCTACTTCTGTTTGCAAGACTGCGAGAAAGCACTGAGCCTACCTGCAGGAGAATTCGAACACCTGTTATAATTATGCAGAAAGCCTTTTTCAGAGGCTTTCAGACTGTTAAAAGCAGCAAAAGGTGGCAGCACGGTGACCCAAAAAAAAAAAAAAAAAAAAAACGCACACTAATTTCCACCCATTTAAGAAATAACTACAATCGATTCAGACCTTACGTTATTCAGACTCCCCATTATCAAAAGACTAGTCCACTTCCAGGTCATCTAAACTTTTTTACTTTTTAAGTCACTACCCATCGTTTTTGGAATCGATTGCCATTGGATATCCTCCTTGCACCTTCTATTATCAAGTCTAAAAAAGAGGCTGAATGCGTATCTTTTCTCCCAGGCATTTTAATCTACTTTTAGTATTTTTTTATTGTCGGTTTTATTCTGAATTTCTATTAAACTTGTTCTTACTCTGTTCAGCACTTTGGTCAGCTTTGCTGTGTTTAAATGTGCTATATAAATGAATCTTACTTACTTACTTGATACGCATCATTATACTGCCCCATTTTTTTTTTTTTTAGCTCACTGCGAAGTCTTGCCTCCTTTCTGATTGCATTTCTGAGCCTTTATAATCTGTCTTTTTTGTTGGTTTATTTCTGATAAAGGGTGTAAACAATCCAGAAGTATCAATTCCTGCTGTTCCAACAGTCCATTTGGTTTTGACCCTTTTGCCTGCCTTTAAAATGTTGAAAATAAACTCTGCACTTGAATTCTAGCTTTCTCGGATTATACAGCTGATTCTCAAGCTTATTATGATACCAAGCTTAGCATTAAAGTACCACAACTGGTCTAAATTAGCACTGCAGACAATTCCTTCCTTGTACTTTCTTGTCGCATAAAATGTGAATATTCTCTTTTCATGGTTCTACATTCATTCTACAGTTGAGGGCAAATATTTGCACTCTTAAATATAAATTCAATGTTGTTCTCTTCTTCATTTTTTCCTATTTCTATGCAAACTTTTGCACTCAACTTTAACTACATACCTAAAATATATTAATAAAATGAACACATTTTTTATCTGGCTATAAAAGGTGTAGCATGTAGGTTTGTGCTCACCGGAAGCAGTCATCTGTGCCAGCATCAGCAGATACAATGACGTGGCGTCTACCTGCAAGTGCCCCCACTGGTCATCCCCAACCACCGATGCACAAGTGGATGTGTCGTACTTGGCATGCAGGCAGTCCTTGGTGCTCTGTGTGTGTTTAAACTTCTCCACCTTTTCCATCTGCCATGCCCACATGAGCATGTTATGTTCTCATATAAGAGTGCAATCACCATAGATCTAATGGGTATTCTCAACCTTACCTGTCTCATCATACACTGCAGCAGTCCTTGCATCAGCTTGACCACAGTCTGTGGAATTAATAAACATGGTTAAAGGAGCAGTTTGTTACCTTTACAGCCCTGCGAGGTAAAGTGTCGTTGCAATAAAAACACTGACAAGGCTTCCACTTTTCCCCCAACAAGCCTAACACCCTCTATGCAAAACATATGGCTTTTGAGTTGCCTTTTGAAGAAAAAGAGCACGGTTGAGGGGCGGAGCAAATTTCTGGCCCAGAAAATTTTTTATATAAAAGGCTTAAATCAATAAACTAGACAGATGTATTATCTGAAAATAAGGTTAACAAAAATTTGTACTTCTAAATTATATTACATAGTCCTGGACCATGCAGTGAAAATTATATGACAAACAATATCATATCAATATTATTATAAATATCACTATTAATATCATATCACAATATTAGAAGACATTTCTACAATTCATGATGTGTTACAATATATAATATTACGATATGATTCAGTCACCTGTTCAAGCTCATAGGCCTTGGCCTTGTCCTCATCACGGTCCGCATTCTTGCGATAGGCCATTCCCAGACCCCACACTGCCAGAATGCTGTAAACGTTGTCTCTGACCCAGGCATCTTTCTGCTGTGCACTAGCCGGGAGCAAACCTGTCACTGGATTCTACACAACACATACACATGTTACTCCTGACTCACCAAGATGCAGCCAGTAGTAAACAGAACTTCTAAAATTAGCCAGAATTTTTATAGGAATGAATGGATACCCCATGTGGGGGGACAGTGGTTAAGTGGTTAACCCTAAGTTCCACCTCCACCCAGTGTGTGCAGGAAGATTGCATGTTCTCTCAGTGCTTCGGGGGTTTCCTCCGGGTACGCCGGTTTCCTCCCCCAGTCCAAAGACATGCGTTGTACGATGAATGGCATGCCCAAATTGTCAAGTGTGTGAATGCGTGTGTGAATGGGTGTGCGATTGGTTGGCACCACGCCCAGGGTGTCCCCCACCTTCCCTGGGATAGGCTCCAGGTTCCCCGCGACCCTGTGTAGGATACGCGGTACAGAAAATGGATGGATGGAAACCCCATGTGTGAAGAGATGTGGCATGGTTAATAACTGACTTGCAATATTTTGCTCAAAAATGATTTCCCTGTGAATTCACAGCTTCATCAAATCACCAACAAGAACACTTAACTGAAAGAGGATACGCAAAGCCCACTATAAAACACTGTGTTAGGGCTCGTTTGCACTTCGTAGCCTTCCATGATTCTGTATTGCAAAGGTCAGTAAGTCAGGAACAAATGATATACTGTGCAACCATATATCACGGATACTTTTGAAGATGTTTCATAGGATAACTTTGAAATAAAGCTGGCACGAAGGAAGCACTACTTATGCACAAAAGGTAGAAATGGTACATGTTGATAAAGCTGTGCTGTTCTGTAGGTGTTTAAGGTATGTGACGTTTTTACTTTGCTTAACATTTTCCTACATACCCACAATCCTGTCTGACTACCTGCTGATAGTGTCCGTGGGATTTAGAACTTGCTTCATCTCTACCTAAGGAGAGTGATGCAGCAGCGCTTTAGTCCTTTAGTCTATCCAGCTCTCTCACATTCTCATCTGTACTGCACACTCGCTCTGCTCAAGCAGATCAATTTCCAAAGCAAGCCCGGCCAAGTCTCCGCAGCGTATAGCAGCATTGCATTCTGGAAATTTGACTCCGGTGTTTACTGTGTGCTGTCTACATCGCATTTCTCATTCACGAGACAATGAACACTGTTGGGAAACGGTGACCGAGAATAGAAACTCTTTCTGTTTTGTTTTTAGGAGCGCTCACACAGCAAAACCTGACTGTCAATCCTTATGTTTGAAATTGCTGAATGTTTTTTTTTCTTCACCCCGTAACATGAGCGCAACACAACTGCTAACTTCTCATCAAAACACCAACCAACAAATTCACTACAGATGACAAACATCACAAATACTGCAATTTAGATTGGTTTCAGCGTGAAAATTTCCTCTGAGGTTCAATGTAGGAACATAGCAGATGGTTTGCTTCCAAGTTTCTTTGTTTTTATTTATAGCTTTTAACTGAAGGTATTAGATCAGAGGTTCTCAACCTACTGTAATTAAAGGCCCCCAAGCCTCCCCTATCATGTGATACACCCCCATATTGGAGGAGACAGGTATAATAATGATCTATTCTATATCAAATCTATATAACCTATTGTTTGCTTGTTTGTTTGTTTGGTAGGTAGGTAGGTAGATACATGAATGATGTAAAATGTTTCTGAACACTAGAACTACTTTGAACAAGAGAACTAGGCTGTAATAACGTGGACTATTTTACATGTAAAACATGTTGCATTACATTCGTCTTGTGTTCTAAAAACATTCCCATATGAATGGTGTGAATTAGGAGGAATGGTGCGTCTCGTTATCCAGAACTAAATCTCCGGCTCTCAGACACTCACTGAACAGAGCAGACGCAGAGAGAGGTGAGAGTGCAGCAGGAAAGCAAAAGCAAGACCTCGCGCTTGCAGGACAGTACTGGTGATATTTGGAAAGTTGCTAAGCTTTGTCCAAAAAGTCAGTAAAGGGGCCTGAAAAGTCACTAAATTGGCAGCACTGGTCTGCACTGACAGCGAGATAAAAGGCCGCTAAGCTCCGCCTCTCTCCAACAAAAAGAAAATACAGAGGGAGAGGGAATGCGGGGTTTTTCAATTTATGCACGTTCTGTTTGAAAATCAATAAAATACACGAGTCCCAAATGATGCCCTGTGTGTTTTTTTTTCTTGAAAACTATTTGCGCCCCATTTCCGATCTCTCCGTGCCTACATGTTGAGTATATATATATATATATATATTTTTTTTTTCTTTATTTTTTTTTTTTATAAATTAAAAATGAGTACCATTTGTATGTTTACTGGCTTGAATATTACTCTGAAACACAAACCGCTCTGCTTTCTAGAGGAATTTCTGTGGCTTAGTTAAAGTACCTCTGCTCCTCAGTTCCTCACCAGAAGGTGACCTTTGTCCAGGCGCTGTTTATTTCTGGCTCATTATCAGCATTTAATAAATCATAATAATAATAATAATAATAATAATAATAATAATAATGTTCTGTTAAAGCTGCACGTTTTCATGAAGTTACAGAAAGCATTCCAGGTCCACTAACTGTTTAAACGGAGAAGTTCATAAGAGTTCGAGTAGGCCCGGTATAAACAGGATTACAATCAGGATTATAAACCGGATTATAAACCGGATTATAAAGAGGTATAAACAGGTATAAACAGGATTAAAGTAAACTTGCCTGATAGCACAGGATGGTCTCATGGACGAGTCTCGCGAACGCATCCAGTCGCACTCCTGAATTACTCCGACTCCGCATCTCGACTTCTTTCCGCCGGCTCCGATCATCCGAGCAATAAACCCGAATACACTTCTGGTTTCAACACCACTGTCCGTCTCTGTGCAGCGGGGCTCGGGGCAGATCCGCTCTACAGACCCGCTACTTCATTGATGATGATCCTCTTGCTGCAAACGCTCAGGCATGAAGGAATGAAGGCGAGCAAAACAAGCATCAGCTCCTTAAAGAGGACACGGTCATCTCTTTCTGACAGGTCTCGGAATAAAACCGAAGCATGTGCACCAGTCCGATTAATATCGAGTCCGATTAATACCCAATCCGAAACGTCGGCTTTTTGCAGTTGTTGACATCGCCGGTGAAGATGTTCACTAGGCTTAATGACAGTTTTGACAGGGACTCTTACAGTGAAGTGTGAAGGAAAAACCCGGAAGTTTCGGGGGGGGGGGGGGTTTCATAATAAAACATTCAATGTGAAAACGCGTTGTTTTTTATCTCTATACGTCTGATTTTTTTAACACCAGGACAAATTTAATTATGACAAATCTAAACTATGTTTGAAATACACAGTTTTTTGTGTATTTTGGGGGAGAGAGGGGAAACCGCAGTGAAATGAAGAGGATTAGTAAGAAAAGGTTTCAAGTTACCCAGAGACAGTGGAGCATGTTTTATTTCAGTGCATCAGATATAATAATGAAACATTAATGTTAGAAAATCAAATCAAGTCATTGGATAGAAATAGTTTGTCACTTCAGAATTTATTAAGAAATTCCAAGAGGTTACATGACTTTTTAACGTCAACAAACCTAATTAAAATCATTTAGTCTTATTATTTAAATAGTTTTCTTTTTCTTTCTTTTTATTTACTCCACATTGCTGATCCACACTCCATCTCAATAGGTGGCGGAAACGCACTAAACGTTTGTTTGCCAACCGCCACCAAATCGAAAGCAGAAGAAGAAGAAAAGGTTGATGGAAAGGTATCCCAAAAACAGTGGGATGAGAAAGGAGAAGAAAAGGTGGCTGTTTTTCTTTTTTTTACAAAATTGAAAGGAAAGTGGGCCAGATGAGGAGTGCAGGGGAAAACAGGAGGGAGGAGATAATAATGTAATATACAGGATATGATAAGGACACACAAGACTAAACAGTATACTTTATAAAAGGTGTAAAGATAATACGGGAAGGTGTTAATTTTGGGGGCAAGAAGAAGCTGGAACATGTCCTGCTATACTGTCAGAAATACGAGACTGAAAGAAGGAGTCTAATGCAGAATCTAGCAAAACATTAAAAATGCAATTTATACTAAGAAATATTCTACAAAATAACTCAGGAAATTAACGTTATGTGTTTATTTTTCAGTATTTTAAAAGATCTAATCTGTGGGAGAGACTATAAAAAGGGAAGGAGTGCTGTTATGTCGTTTTGATCCACACTCCATACCAGGCGGTGGCGGTAATGCACCATTACGCTGTGTGTCAACCGCTAATAAAATCTCAGAAGAAGAAGCAGGGGGAAAACGGTCGGTCATTTCCGTTGACCTCATGAGTTCTGTTAACTATTGTTTTGTGTCTGTATTGTGTCATTTGACTCTCGCTCAGCATGTCTTATAAATTAAACGCCCTTTTTAGCGACTCATACGTTGATATAAGTCAGTACAGAGACCAGCATTTCAAGGTAAGAAGTAGAGAAGCGTATCTATATGAAGTGGAGCTGCAGCTTGCTGTGTGCTAGCTAACGTTATATGCAGTGTTTGTTGGAAATAAAGGCAGCCGAGTGATTTATATAGTGCAGTATCAAATATATATTTATGGTGTTTCTACACAATGAGATGATTAGGCTCGCTGAGAAACTGAAATAAGTTCTAAAGGGTTAGGTTAAAGGTTCAGAACCCGTTTGCTAACTACCTTCGTTTTCTGGGGGTTTGGTCTCCTATTCAAAATTGTGTCGTACGATTCTTCTGTGGCTTGGTACTGCATATACTTTTTCTAATTACCTTTTAATTTCATTAGCAGAAATAAAGAAATGCAACATCGCGTTTCAGTAACAATACATTAAGAAGAAAACTGATTTTGGTCAGGCGGCGATACCGCGTAGTATCGCGATGTTTCGGCTCTTGGTCAGGTGGCGATACAGAACGTTTATCGCGATATTTCGGGTCTTGGTCAGGTGGCGATACAGAACGTTTATCGCGATATTTCGGGTCTTGGTCAGGTGGCGATACAGAACGTTTATCGCGATGTTTCGGGTCTTAGTCAGGTGGCGATACAGAACGTTTATCGCGATATTTCGGGTCTGGGTCAGGTGGCGATACAGAACGTTTATCGCGATGTTTCGGGTCTTAGTCAGGTGGCGATACAGAACGTTTATCGCGATGTTTCGGGTCTTGGTCAGGTGGCGATACAGAACGTTTATCGCGATATTTCGGGTCTTGGTCAGGTGGCGATACAGAACGTTATCGCGATGTTTCGGGTCTTGGTCAGGTGGCAATACCAATTGTTATCGCCTATACCTAACTCTGTGTTACAAACTCTTCAAGGGAAAGAGCTCATGAATGCTTAAAATGTCGCTAGATGTCTAATTCATTGAAACGTCACAATCTTTTATATCAAAATCTTACATGAAGAAGGAAGTTTTAATCAGCAAAATATTAGCTTCTAACTTTCTTATAGAGAAAGTCCTTGGTCATGGCGCCACAAACTATTTACATACCAAAAGTCGCTAGGCTCTTTAAAGTTGTTAAATCTACAGCAACAAGTTGGCAACACTGCCCTAACTAGATGACTTGGAACAAAGTTTGTGATATTTGTGGATCTTATTCACACACTCTGTTTGTACTTTACAGTGTTATTTCAACACACTGCTAGTTTGTAGTTGTAATTAGTAGAACATACTTTCAGCCCCATTCCTCAGCTCTCTTTGTTCATCAGCTGTTCTCATGTCCCTCAGATATTGCTTTGAGATTTGTGGACCTGATTATTTGCAATTCATAAAACTGCGTTCAGTGTTGAAGATATGCACTGATAACTTTAATTATTTACCCCTAAATAATAAAGATGCCAAACCTTTGCCGTCTCTTCCTTCCAGGGCAATCGACACGAGCAAGAAAAACTGTTGAAGCAAAGCAATACGCTTTATGTTGGGAACCTTTCTTTCTACACAACAGAAGAGCAGGTGTATGAGCTTTTCTCCAAAAGCGGAGACGTGAAAAGAATCGTCATCGGCCTCGACAAGGTCAAGAAGACTGCGTGTGGGTTTTGTTTCGTGGAGTATCCTTTCTGTACCAAGCGGGGCTGTTCTAGCACATGGTTTTCCTAGATTAATGAAACTGTTTTGAAAAGAACTGCTCTTTGATCTGAGCTGGTATTGATGGACCAGCAAGGCTACATCATATTGTATCATCTATGACACCTTGTGATGTAATGCGTTGCTTAACTCTACTGATTTTATTGTCGAGCTATTGATAGCATATAGATTTTATCCACCACATCTAACCTCACAATCAAGCTTGGGCTTCATAAAGGGGAAGTGTCTTGATTTGCACTACGTAACTCCAAGTTAATGGCCAAAGATTGCGAGGAGAGAGGCCAGTTATTCTGTGCTTGGTTTTACTCACATCAGTGGTGTTTTAGCTGGCATCTAGCACTTAACTTGTATTGAAAACGTATATATTTAGATCAGTGTTTAAGATTTAATGGAGTAATGCCGTTCCAGGAATATTAAACATATGGCATGATGTAAGTCACGGTTTAGTCACATTTCAACTGTACAACCCCTTGTATTTGTCTACTTTGTACTACTAAGTTTCTAGTACTTCATGTGTTGTGTATGTTGTGTGTTTCACACCGGGGCTGGCCAAAATGCATTTCATTACAATTTACATCTGGGTATATAATATACAATCATGATCCTTAACAGGCCCATAAGGTACTATACACGAGCTGATGCTGAGCATGCGATGAGATTTATTAACGGAACCAGACTGGACGATAGAATCATCAGAACAGACTGGGACGCTGGTTTTAAAGAGGGGCGGCAGTACGGTCGGGGCAAATCGGGTGGTCAGGTAAGGATACAATAAATGCACACTTGCCGACTGCGTTATTGCAAACACCTGTAAACCTGCTAATTCATGCAGTTTTAAATTAGCTAATCATGTGGCAGCACGGTAGTGCATAAAATCATGAAGTGGGCACAGACTCATCAAAACTGGACAGCTGAAGGTTTGGGGGGGGGAGAAAGTCTTTGACTTGTATGCTACAATTTTAAGACAGTCACTTGTAAGTCTTTCAGTTTTTCACAGTGCGTTCAGTTTGGTGTTTGTGTTTTATTTCTTCAGGTGCGAGATGAATACAGACAGGATTATGACCCTGCACGAGGCGGATACGGCAAATTAGCTCAGCTACAAAGGGGCCCAGACGGACATCAAAAGTTTTAGTCGTTAACAGGGACATTTTGAAAATGTAGTGGAGGATTTTTTTTATGTTAATGTACATATAAACTATGACCTATTCAGAGGTTGCACAGAAGAAATGACCACCCATACGATTTGGTGAAACTGACTGATGTGGTAGTATTGGGCTTTCTTTTCATTTTTGTAATAAACAATAAGGTCTTTTACCTTTCCTTTATTGTCTGTGGATATTTCTATAATTGGGCTTGTGTTGTTAAATCTTCTGATTATTAACTTGGGGGACATGATGTTTGGCACACTTCCTAAATTCCAAGTATTGCCAGTATAAGCACATGGTCCACCAGGACCCTGACCAGGACACAGTGCTTGCTGAAGGTTAATGATTATATTTTCCCCACTATGAAATTACTCTTGTACTGACTGGAATAATGATCCTGCACTCAATTGAAATAAGAGTTAAAAGACTCATAGAAATGTTAACAATAATGGTTTTATATGGTTGTTTAAATAATGACAAATAGTAGTCAAACAGAAGGAAACAAGCATTTCACTGAGGTCAAATTTTGTAGTTACACTTCAAGTAACTGAAAATACAGTATCCCACAATTTGATGTCTAACCATATTTACTTAATTGTTGGTCATTCTGGCTGTCAGACATGGACTGTGCTGGAAGTACGTCTGTACCATACTGTACCAGCTTCGCACACAGTAAAGCTTTTTGTTTTTTATGTGTAAGGCTATCGTTAATAGTTCCTGTCACTGTTCTGGGAGTATACACACCAGCCTTCATGAATCCAAGCTGTTCTGCCTGGTTGAACTACATACATGGTTTTAATTTGCTTAGTCGTCAAACCACAACTAAACTTGACCCATTCAGGTAACTCATTCTTTCATAACCATGTTTACGGTGAACGTAAAACACCTTATGGAAGTCGAAACAGAACTTACAGCTACATGCTACGGGAAATGCCAGACGACACTGCTTTTTTAAAAACATTAAAGCATTAAAGAAAGTGTCTAGAGTGCTTCTAACAAAGAGTATGAAAGAAAGAATATGGCCCATTAGTAAAGCATGGTCAGTCTCAGATAAAAGTCTTTAAAGGAAGTGTTGTTTAGATGTCAAGTTCAGTGGGGAAATGAAAGAAAAAAAAAACATTGTTCTTCATTTTAACAGTACATTCATTTTAAAAGCTTGCCTTTTGTTCAAATTCTGCCTGTACTGCATACAGAATGCAATCAAGAATATAAAATACAGATCCTTCAAGTTACATGCTGTGTATCTCACACTGCATATATTTGTGGAAAAAGAACCTGATCGAACCACATAGTTTGGGACATGGGTAAAAGAATTAACAAGCTGCAAAGGCTTAGGACAAAGAAATGTACAAAAAGAAAACTTGATTGTTTTGAGGTTGCCACGCATGACCATTAAAAGTAGCCTTTTCAATAGCTAACATTTAACGTCATCTGTGGACGATATAAAACTGACCGTGTGCAGAAGCCTGACGTTTTGGCGTCTCGAGTCTTGTCGAGACAGTTTCTTGTCCCGAATGACAAATTCTCTCCAGACTTGTAACCGACCGTGAAGTGCATGTCCTCTTCCATCGTGACCGACAACAACAAAGAAAATCCACTGACCAGCACATGAGTGAACAACATTAATCTTAGACCTGTTTTTGTGAGTCAGTGAGTTTGCAGTCACAGAGTTCCTTGTATATTCTTTTACGCACTTTAGGCATGTCCTCTTGTGTGAACTGCAATGGTTCTTTAAATGCCAGGCACTTGCAGTACTGTAGAAGAAAAAGGTAAACAGGAAGTGCATATGATCACAGGGAAAACAATTATCATGTTTTCTGAAAGGTACTTATATGACTTATATTGGTAACAGTGTTCCATCAGCAGAGGGAAAAATAGAAGTTTACTACAAAAATGCTAGATACTAGTGTACATTGGGAGACAAGGCAGCATTTTATTTATTTTTAAGATGTACACAGAGTAAAAACTCAGTATGGCATATACTTTACTTAATTACGAGATCCTCCCTTAACAACCAAAATGACCGCAGTCACTTCATGGTTTCTAACCGCTCACAAGACCAAGGTTTATTAAACCACACGACAAACTTCATCAAGATAACGCTGGCGCAATGTGAAAGTTCTGCTACCAGAAGCAAAAGTGCATCTTTCAGCTTCCACATTTTATTTGTCCGACTACTGCTTTAGCTGAAAAAGCAGAAACGCATGGTTTTCAGGTGTCTCCCATATCGTTGTAGCAAGGGTTCAAATATCCTAAATGCTACAATTAAAAGCATACACCTTACCTCCAGAACAAAAACTCCACAGTCATTATCATTCTTCTGTTGTGGAATACCCTGAGAAAAAAAAATACCATGAAAATATGGTATGACTAAATCATAATAACAAGTACAGCACAGGATCTCACTATGCATCTCCATCTTTGAATGTGATTTAGATGTGGGAGTTTACATCCTTCTGCCCATCAAGCAGAAATGGATCAATACATCAATTTAGATAAAACATTTTTTAACTCAGTGGAATCTAGGATATATGCAGGATTTATTCTGTAGCAAAAATCCTACCAGCAAATGAGCAAAGAATAAAAATCAACCCCATTGCAAATCTGATAAGAACCATAAGAACCACTAATGCAAAATTCAACACAATCAGATGATCCCACTGACACAAACCTTGTTGACAGTCATCTTCCAGCCTTTTTGGAGAGCAGCATGCTTCTTTTCTTTTGCCTCCGCTATGATGTATTTCAAAATGTTCTGTTAAAAAGAGTACATTTACATTCAGTGAAACTAATACAGTAGCAGTGTTAACACTTAATTCAAGGTCATCCGATCGATTGGTTTCGTCGATTAATCGGCACTGATAACTGATTGTTGGAACTAACTGTTATCGGAAATAATTCACACCGATAGTTCTTCCGGGTTGCGTATGTTACAGAAGTGGCTGAGAACGGTCCACTTTCATTATGCAGTGCGAGAGCAGCCTCTAGAGGCGAAGTAAAAACTATCACTGATAAATTTTGTTGTTATTTGAAATGTTTTTTGATTCATTTTGGCGGTCTCTATTTTTATTTGGAGTGTTACTTTTTGGTTCAGTTTGGATGTAGATCTTTTATGTACTATAATTTTTATTTAAAAATTTATAAATAAAATTCATAATATTATAATAAAATTCAGCAATATTTTTTACTATGCGTGTTATGTTTTCATTCAGTATCAATTTTAAAAACCATCAGTCGAATAATCTGTTATCGGCAGGTACTACCACTTAGTTATGAGTATCGGTAAAATCCACCACCGGTCAACCTCTACTTGTAATACAGTAGTGCTGCCTGCAATTAAAGTCACAGTTTTATATTAATGAACTCGTTCTAATATCTAATCTTATCGTTTCTATAGTAACGGTTAATTCACCTAAAGCTAATAATAAACGTATTCAAAGGTCAGTACTGCCATGGAAAGGTCTTCAGGACTTTGAGCTTTCATATTAAAAATAACAAGCTAGACCAGCTATTCATGGTTTATTCCTTACTTCAACAGCAAACTTGAACAATATTCCTTGGGAATCATAGAAGTTTATGTTTTGCTTGGGGACGTCCACAGTAATCAGGGACCAGTGGATCTCCAAGTGGAGAGGAATCAGCAGCAATCTTTTAGAAAACACATCCACCTATACGCCAGAAAGAAGGACAAGATTACAAACATGAGAAAAAGAAAATGAATATTCGTGACAATAAAGAAAAAAAAAGTGAGGTGGTTGCCAGGTCTACACTTTTCCTGTGATGTAGCCGATGTCTGACTTGCTGTCTGTGTTCTATCTAAGAGTCGAGTTGCCTTGTTGATGAGAAGAAAATGGCCAGTCAAACCTTAACAGGAGTGGAACCTGATGTGGTTTTCTACTGTTCTAGTCCATCTGTCTCAAGGTTTGATTGACACAGTCCACAGTTGTAAAGAGTGGTTATTTGGGTTACTCTAGCACTCCAGTCATCTCAAACCAGTCTCGGTTCATCCGGCCCATTGGAGGTTTTTATGTTTTTTTTACACACCCTTCTGTTCAAACTCTAGAGACTGTTGTGTTTGAAAATCCCAGGAGATCAGGATGCTACAGTCAAAGTCACCGAGGTCACGTTTTTCAGTCAGTATACCTGGGTTTAACATAATAGGATTTGGGAGGGAGATATTAAAAAATTTGGAATTGGAGTAATTTTCACACAGGCCTGGCAACCCTGATCGTAATATACTTTTACTTCATTTGAAAACATCATGTTCTGGACATTCACCTTTTTCGTCCATCTCTTCACTCCTTCATAGCCTTTTGCTACAAGCTGTTTGTAAAAGAAACTGTTGAAGAAATGGACCTACAAAAAAATAAAATATTTTCATTAACACTAAACAAATCAGTCCCAAAAGATTGAATGATGCAACACAAAATGCTTCCAACTCCATCAGTGCATTCGTTATACCTTGTGGTTTGTAGCATCCATGATCAATTCACCATACATGTTTATGACCTGTAAAAAAAAATTAAAACAGACATCATAAATCTATATGTACTAACATCATACAGTTTCTTATGCATAAATGGATAAATGTGCATTTCCATGACTTACCTGGTCATTGACCCAGTTTTGGTCTTCAAGTGTTGAAAGGTCTTCGAGTGCCAGAGTGTGCTTGTTGTAGGTCACTTTGAAAAAATGCATCGACGCGCACGCCAAGCCGGCCTTGTACTTCAGAACTTCTTTGTTGATCATTTTCCTTCTGTATGAGGATGTATACAGCGTCGTGAGAAAATCAACACTTAACAACTTTGCTCTGTGAATAAAGGAGAAGAACGTACCGGTCATTAAAGTCAGCGTTCAAGTGTTCGTTCAGGTACTGAAGAATGTCCTCCTCGTTCAGTGGAATGAAGCTCCCATACTTCCCATAGAAAAGCTCGAGGTATTCTGGGGGTGGGGGAAAAAAAGAAAAGATGATGTTAACAAAATCATACACAAGGCCAGATCTTGAGAGCTGCTGATAAACAAAGTCATACCGTGAAGGAGTTCTACAACATCTTCCTGCTGGATTTCAGCTGAAGGTGGCTGAGAGATTCTAGCTTGCTCTTCTTCTGTGTTGACGTGAGGCCATTTGCAGTAACGGTGGTCCCATAAAGCCTTTGTGTTTAGATAAACTGCATACACAGCATGATCAATTTCCATGGCATCAGTGTCTGTATGCTGATCTGACGTAGTGATGCTGCTCTCTGCAGCAGGACGTATGAGTTTATCCATACAGTCATTGTGTGAGGTCGGACTGCGACGCAGGCAGTCCAGAGGTGCTGTAGGATCACAGTATGAATCCAAACTGGCTTGAGTTGTACTGTGCGTGACAGATTTGGGCTCTTTTGAGTCACAGAGTGTAGCGCAATCAGCATCATTGCTTTCACTGTTCTCTGGACTGGCCGCAGTGCCGTTGTGCAGAACCAGAGGAATAATCTGTTCCCCACTCAGTGTTGGTGTGCCTGGTTCAGGAAGTGTTACTTGTTGCATTCCGCACACAGTCATGGTGTCCGCGGTGTCCGGTGTCGACGCTAGGTCGACGAATGCAGAACTTAAATGGTCGTCAGTCGTCACCTCCACTTCGTTCACCACCTCTTTCTTCCTGCGGCCGCGTTTCTTCGTGACCGGCCCGTGACCCAGTGCGTGACCCAGCGCGTGAGGTTTGGTGTTCGGCCCACAGCAGTCGCATAACTTTGGCACGCGTTTTCTCCGTGCGCGTCCATTCTCCGACATCTCGGCTGGTGCCGGCTTCGCCTGGTCGGAGCTGTTATGAACTTGGACTCTCATGTCCAACGCTCATGTCCATTCCTCCAGGGACTCCCCGCTGGCCTTTGCCTGCTTGCCTGCTTTAGCAGCTCTCCACCTTTCGGGCTCCACCAACGTGGATTTCAAGCTGGAACTGCACTGCAAAGAAAACCATAAAGCAAGAAGCACTCTGATCGATATAATTCAGTGGTTCTAAAAATAGGGTTCAGGCATCCCTACCTGTCCATAAAGCTTTATTTTACTTCGCTGCAGCGCCGGCAACCATAACCCATAATTAATCACTCCCTTAACTCATACAAAAACCTGACAAAGGAGGAAACAGGGATAAGCAGCAAGTGATTTCTCAGATCACATGGTTCAACGTTACATTTCTTACACGATGGATTTAAAAGAATAGATCCGAACTCGTCATCAGAGATGTAAACTCAATGAATGACATAAATCTCTCAATGAAAAGGTTAAGAGAACATTATGAAATGTGTCACGTGGTTGTAGCGTCCCCCCCACTCCACTATTTACTGATAAAGCGCTCACCAACTTGTGAGAAAACTTTCCGTATCTCCAAGTACAGTCCAGGTTAGCTCCAGCATTAAAAGACAATGCGTAAAAAAAACACGTTAACTAAAATTAAATCACGCGGTCCTGTACACTGGACACTTGATCAGAACTGGCTTGTATGACTGAACGCATCGCAGGCTTCCATGTTAGTGCACCAGTGTTTACAGTTTAGCCAGCTAAGTAGCTAGCGAGTAATTTTTATTCACTCCCGTTGCCATATGACTGAAAGAGCTGGCCATGTGCGTGTTAAATCACTCGGTCGATCGCGTGCATGCAAAACCAGAAGAAAACAATGCATTCAAAAACATACCTTGACTGCGAGTTAGCCTAGCAGCTCAAGTATCTAAATGGAGGACAAGGCTGCTAACGTTACCGAGTATTCAAATGTAACTGCAACGTAAGTATACAAGCCTTAACCGACTTTTTCACATTTGTGCGTGGGTCTTTGAACAAACGTGTCTATATAAATTGCTGCCGAGACAACTCGCGCCTGTAGCATTCAAATCGTTACATTTGAATGTTTATATCACGATTTTCCGTCGCGGTAGTAAACCGACTCCGTCGCAGAATGATTACGTCACGCATTTTAATCAACCCGTTAGAAATGTCGCCCTCTACTGACTAGGACGTATTTCTCCCTCCTCTTTCTAGCGCTTTACCTCCTCTTCGTTGAAGCAGTTTCATCCTCAGACATATAAATAAATGTATAAAAATAAATAATACATGTATTTATATTTAAAAACATGTATTTATATGTCAGTGGTTTCATCTACATTCAGTACTATCACGTGCATGTATTTTTCTCCCCATCACTTGTAAATAAAGTAAAATTGAATGTTTTATAAAGCGTCTTTGCTTGTTTTATGCATTCACATTGTACATGCATTGCATACGTTGTACATGTAGATGCAAAAACATTTGTTGGAAATAAAGTAGACATGAAATGAACACGAGGGAGATCAAGTATGAGTAGTATGTAATTTTATTGAGAATTCACTGGGCTGGTGGGACTGTAAGAACTGACGTTCACCTAAGACACAACACACACAGATAAGCAATGCGCAGGGGGATAACAGTACATGTTTTGCCTCAAAGCGTAGGTGGAGTATGTCTGCACGCAGGCAGAAGTTCAACTAAGACACACACACACACACACACACACACACACACGCCAACACACACTCGCACACAGAGAGAGAGGCCTGTTGTATATGCAGAAAACAGAAATAAACTATTATAGGTTAATGTACATGCAAGCACTATAAAAAAAAGAAATACTGAACAAACAGAAAACTTGCTCATAATGTAGAGATGGTGTGTTTGAAGGTGTGGAGAATCCAGTCAGGAGTGACAAAGACGAAGGTCAGGTTATTTTTTAAGAGTGAAACAAGACAAAAAACAAAGGTATTGGAGCTGCAGCTGCGAGATAAGGGAATGGCGAGGGCCTCGAGATAAGGGGCTTTGGGAACAGCTAACACCGTGGGATCAGGGTCATTCAAAATTGTTGATTAACATATGCAATGGTGGTCTGGGACAGCTAACTCTAAACTTATTGGTGTCTGGGTCAGCCTGACCCTAAGAAAATCGTATAAATAGGAGAGCTTCAGGTCTGGGTTTTTTTTTTTTTTAGATCACTCTTGGGACATCTCAACTGTGTGGATCTCATGGAACAAATAAACTTGGACCCTTGCTTCTTCTCACTCACTGGGCCTTGGTGTCTTACTTTCTACCTTCACCTGGTTAATATATGTGAGTACCTGTTTCTATGATAAATATTAATTGTCTTTGGGTAATAGGCAAAAATTGATGCAACACTTTCTATGTAATATTTATTTGTTTGTAGTATTCTTCTTCCTCCTTCTTAACTTACAAAAAAAAAAAACCCAGCAATAGTCATATATCCTGTAGTATCCACTTCTGCTTAGAGCAAACATGCATTATATTACCAGTGTTGCTTATGTCCTCATCTTTATTATCATATTGTAGGGTCTATGTTATGTGTATAACCAAAATACGAATACATTATTCCGAATACATTATTCCGAATGGGTAATGTGTCTAAATGGATACAAATACAGATATGAATAGGAGTAGCTGGAGGTTTAACATTAGCATGCTGCACTGCATGATCCATTTACAGCCTCCTTAGTAACTGCCTGGTCAGGGAAGCAGAAAAAATAACTGTAGTAAAATGTCACAGGTAGGTACAAATAAAACTAATATCTGCGCGAGTGGGATTAAACAAATAGTCCAACACATATCTCTATTTGAGGCCAGTTATGAACTCAAGTGATGTGAGCTTGAGGAACTGACAGAGCCAGAATTCTCACACCATGTCGACAGTGCTGGAATTTCTCCCTGGGGTTTTCAGTGGTAGCATAGTGGAAGGGTTCATATTTAACGGACCATAGGTTTAAATCCGAATACAGATACAGATATTTTGAGTGTTTATTGAAGCACAAAAATCGCTCAACAGTTGAGTCAAATTCCTTGTATACTGTGTTGGAGTTGGAAAAAGAGTTTTAAAAAAAAAACAATTTTTTTAAAATTTTTTTTTTTTTGGTGGTGGTTTTTTTGTACTGTGTAAGTAGTGATTTTTAATAGTTTTTCAATCTTCCATCCATTTTCTATACAGCTTATCGTACGTGGGAAATCTGGAGCCTATCCCAAGGAGCATCGGGCACAAGGCAGGGTACACCCTGGACAGGGTGCCAATCCATTCCAGGGCACAATCACATTCACACACGCATTCATACACTATGGACACTTTGGACATGCCAGTCAGCCTACCATGCATGTCTTTGGCCTGGTGGAGGAAGCCGGAGTACTCGGAGGAAACCCCCGAAGCAAGGGGAGAACATACAAACTCTGCACACACAGGGCAGTGGATGGAATCCAACCCACAGCCCTGGAAGTGCGAGACAAACGTGCTAATCACTAAGCCACTGTGCGCCCAATCTTCAATCTTGTAGATTGGTAATAATTGTTGTTGTTTTTTTAAAGGAAATATATGTAAATAATTGTGAATTTTCAAATAATTTGATATACTGTAGGCTATGTCTGGCTGAAGACTTTACCAACACACAATTTTCTACTAGTCTAAATTATGAATTTACTTAAACGTTTATTTGTAACAACACAAGTGCAATATTTACAGAAAGTATAACATTTTTGTACAATGGAAACAATATCTGAACAAAATGAATAAAATGATTTCATTACAAATGGTATATGCCATACTGATGCAAGTGTTCACGTGGTATTATACCATAGCTGTACATCACTGTTTATAACACTTTTTTTTGGCACTGATGAAGTAAGGCATTATTAATGTGTGTAATAACCATAAACCCCATATGGGTTCATTTTGCTGTAATTCAAACAAAGCCTTCAATTTTATAATCATAACTTCAACCGGGTGTTGTGTGCTTTTTTAAAACTATTTGATACCTGGCGTGGGACATATGTAATGAATGGAATTTTTAGCTAAATATAAGTACAGAGGTCAGAATCATGGACAATTTCCTTCCTTATTTTTTTGTTTAGCACATCACAATAAATACTTCAAGATTACGTTAGACTGTAAGTGGATGATAAAAATGTTGAAAAATAATTTATCACTCTATTTGCACAGCACAAAAATGTTTCGGATTCAGAAACAGAAAGGTATTAGTATTAAACACGAAACAAAATTAATACATGAACTAGCAAGATAAAAAAAGAAAAAAAAGCAGTACACATCTCTCACTACACACTACATACATCAGTGCTACACATTTTTACATGATAAAGTACACTTAAATAATATAGGCTTCAAATCTCTCTGAACATTTAACTTACAAAACATTTTTTACTGTTACTGAATCATTTTTTTTTAAAACTTGAAATTGAAAGAATTGAAATGTTGGCATCATGCAACGTAACCATGGCTCCAAGCATACTGGTAGAAGAAGCATACTTTTCTGAAGGGAACTGGAGAGATCAGATGTTTCTGATGATACTTCAGACTTGTACGGACTAGAAAAAATAATTAATTAATATTAGCAAGCAGCAGAGAAACAATTCGAAAAAAAAACAAAGAAAAAAACTTTGTATTGTAACACAATACAGTATGTTACTGTGCTGTCTGTGGCATTGCCTGAATTTGTGCCATAGGGGTCTATTATAAAAGGGGTACATTATAAAATACATTAATTGAAATATAAAATTATGATACAGTATTTGCGTGATCCACTCAGACTCTTGGCAGCATGTAAAATAAAACAAAGAATGTGACAAAATTAAACATGGTTAAATAAGCATTAGCTCTCTGGCCAAGCTTTTCACTGGTGTGACTCTCAAGGGAGTATATCTGAAGCACGGCACTGCTGTTAGCTAGTCAAGCTGTCAATGTCACGCTACTCTCTTTAGCCCTAGACGTGATTTTGAAAACACTTTCTCCTCCACAGAGTAACATACTGTATGTCATCTATGAACTATTGGTTTATGTTTTCATCTAGTTTTAATGACTGACACAAAAGGATGATGTTGATGAAGATGCATAGATGTGTGTGGTACATTGTATTCTTATTTGGCACATTTGGTAGTCTTATTTTAGTGCCTTCATACAACAGTCCTTAAATATTTGGAGGAACTTTCCAGTTGCTTCTTGCGGCTGATCAAAGCCATGGCTGTTTTCCCGTGCAAGGATGTTAGCTGCTTGCTGAACCATGTGCTTAGGAGAAGCGTGTTTTTTAAAATCCCTGTAGCATCTCCTGATTCAAGATAAAAGGGAAGCTACTGAGTGTGAAATACCTCCCGTTGAATAAGCGGTATTTTATGACTAATAGCCTACTGTATTATGCATACTGTTGAATGTATTGTTCATATTGAATGATACGATATGATACACTGTATTCTTACACCCCTAAAAGCTGAAGAAGTTTTACGGTATATATATGGTAGATATCACGGTATATATAGGTCAGTAATATAACAAACACATTAGATGACAATGTGGCAATACCGGATCAATGTTTAGAGTGTTTTGCTCCGCTTATAGAGACCGACCTAGCTACACTAATCTCATCAGCCAATTCATCAACCTGCATACTAGATCCCATACCTACATGTTTGTTTAAACAGATTAGTCCAGGAGTAATTAAGTCACTTTTAAATATAGTAAATTCTTTCCTAACCACTGACTACGTACCTAAATCTCTTAAATTAGCAGTTATTAAACCCTTGATTAAAAAACCTGACCTTGACCCATCTCAATTGTCCAGCTATAAACCAATATCAAATCTCCCCTTCATCTCTAAGATTTTAGAAAAGGTAGTAGCAAAGCAGTTATGCTCATACTTGGAAAGGAAGAACATTCATGAAATGTACCAGTCAGGATTTAGACCTCATCACAGCACAGAGACAGCGTTAGTTAAAGTAGTAAATGACCTTCTTCTGACCTCTGATCAGGGTTGTGTCTCGCTGCTTGTGTTACTCGACCTTAGTGCAGCTTTTGATACTATAGATCACACTATTCTCCTTGATAGATTAAAAAATGTTGTTGGCATTAAGGGAACAGTACTCTCCTGGCTCAGGTCTTATCTGACCAATCGTTATCAGTTCGTAGATATAAATGGTGATTTCTCCATGCGTACTGAGGTTACTTTTGGAGTTCCCCAGGGTTCTGTTTTAGGCCCACTGCTTTTTACTTTATATATGTTACCCCTAGGACAAATTACTCGTAAACATGGAATTAGCTTCCACTGTTATGCTGATGATACACAGCTGTATGTGTCAGCGAAGCCAGAGGACAGACAGAAGCTTAGTAAAGTTGAGGATTGTGTAAAGGACATTAGACGTTGGATGTTAACTAACTTCCTCCTACTTAACTCTGATAAAACAGAAATACTTTTATTAGGACCACGTGTAGCTAGAAGTAATCTTCCTGACTACACAGTTACTCTGGATGGTCTTTCTGTTTCATCATGTACAGCAGTTAAAGACCTCGGAGTGATTATTGACTCCAGTCTATCATTTGATTCTCATGTAGATAATATTACTAGAATAGCGTTCTTTCATCTCAGAAATATTTCTAAGATAAGAAACATTCTGTCACTACATGATGCAGAAATACTGGTTCATGCATTCGACACCTCTAGATTAGATTACTGTAATGCCTTACTGTCTGGATGTTCCAGTAGGAATTTAAATAAACTCCAGTTAGTCCAGAATGCAGCTGCTAGAGTCCTTACTAGAACTAGAAGATACGACCACATCACCCCGATCTTATCCACACTGCATTGGCTCCCTGTAAAATCTCGCATTAAGTGTAAAATACTTTTATTAACCTATAAAGCACTACACGGTCTTGCACCACAATATGTAAGCGACCTTCTGGTTTTATATGATCCGCCACGCCTACTCAGATCAAAAGGTGCAGGCTATTTGACATTACCTAGAATAGTGAAGTCTACAGCAGGGGGAAGAGCCTTCGCTTATAGAGCCCCACAGTTATGGAACAATCTTCCTATTAGTGTTCGGGACTCAGACACAGTCTCAGTGATTAAGTCTAGGCTTAAAACATATTTGTTTACTCAAGCTTACCCTGACTAGATTATATCTCATTACTTCACAGTCCTAATAATCGTTTTTCTCCCTCTCTCTCTTTTTGCCGAGCCCAACACGAATTTATGGAGATATTGGAGATCCAGATCCCTTCTGACTCTGGATGAGCCCAAATCATCTGCTGGGACTACGGCTGCTCCTAAGGCCATACTTTTCATTTTCACATTATCTGTGTTACCTTCACATTCTGTGTTACCCAGATGAGGATGGGTTTCCCTTCTGAGTCGGGTTCCTCTCAAGGTTTCTTCCTCAAAAAACATCTTAGGGAGTTTTTCCTTGCCACCGTCGCCACTCATTGGCTTGCTCAGTTGGGATAAATTCCATTTGTTTTCTACCTGTTTGTCTCTGTTTACCTGTTCCTGTTTGTTTCTCTTTATCTGTTTCTGACTGTTTATACCTGTTTTTTTATTTCTGTAAAGCTGCTTTGAGACAATGACTATTGTAAAAAGCGCTATACAAATAAAATTGAATTGAATTGAATTGAATATAGCTGTCCCATTCATTAGCCGGCAACCGCTAACAGCTGTGCGCACTTCCGTGTAGGCACATCTGATGCGACGGGGCGAAGACATGACTTCACCACGGAAGAAGTACGCGCATGCGCAACAGCGCTCAGCTCGCGCTGTTACTCCGGGAGAAGTGATAAGGTGCACTCCTAAACACACACCCCTTATACTCTGAATGCAAGCATTGATTTAAAGGCAGGATACAAAGATTTATTAAAATCATTAACATTTGAATAATTATTAGTGACATTAGACTACATTTAGCTGATAGGACACGGGCTGAATGGCGATGCACGGTGGCCCATTAGGAGGTAATGTATAACAATGTAATGTGTTAGAATTGTTAACAAATAACTGGCTATCGCTAACATTACATGGAGCATAAGGTTAACTGGTTTCACGGCCACAATGACAGCTACCTCAAACAAATATAATATAGGGGGAGTCTTTCAGGTGCTTCGCCAAATTCCGATAGCATCGGTTGCACACCGGCAACCAACGCTACCTTTCCTCTCAGTGAGCTATTCTCTCTCTGCCTCTTAATGAGTCAGGGCAGCGCTAAATGTCTGTAGTTTTTCCCCGTGTGCCTGTTGGTGTTTTACTTCTTCACCACTTCTTCTTCACCCCCTTACACCCCTATATGTAAATTTCAGTAAATCATGTCAAAACAGACATTTTGCATGCTTAATGTTGGACTACAACGCAACCTTGAGTTTGAAGAAAGCGCTACATAAATTGTTAAATAAATAAATAAGTAAATAATTTTAAAAGATAATAATAAATCCATCCATTTTCCATAATGCTTATCCTACACAGGGTCAGGGGGAGCCTGGAGCCTATCCCAGGGGACTCGAGGCACAATAGTGTTTTATAGTGGGCTTTGTGTATCCTCTTTCAGTTAAGTGTTCTTGTTGGTGATTTGATGAAACTGTGAATTCACAGGGAAATCATTTTTGAGCAAAATATTGCAAGTTGGTTATTAACCATGCCACATCTCTTCACACATGGGGTTTCCATCCATCCATTTTCTGTACCGCGTATCCTACACAGGGTCGCGGGGGAACCTTGAGCCTATCCCAGGGAAGTCGGAGCACAAGGCGGGGGACACCCTAGATGGGGTGCCAACAAATCGCACACCCATTCACACACCTATTCTCACACTATGGATAATTTGCACATGCCAATCAGCCTGCAACACATGTCGTTGGATTCGCGGAGGACACCGGAGTACCCGGAGGAAACCCCCGAAGCACTGGCAGAACATGCAAACTTCCTCCAAACAGGGTGGAGGCAGATTCAAACCCCCCAAACCTAGAAGCGCAAGACAAACGGGCTGACCACTAAGCCACCGTGTCCCCCATTATTATTATTATTATTATTATTATTATTATTATTATTATTATTATTATTATTATTATTATTATTATTATTTTAATACTAGATCTGATGAAGAACAGCTCAGAGTAACCTTGTGCTGATTTTGGAAGGTAAGCTTCTTGTTGCTTTCAGCTCAGCTTGGGCTTTGAAGTTGGGTTATTCATCATAATCATGTTAATGACATTCACATGCTTTGCGCTCTGCTCTAAGGAACGTTCAATCACAGAGTTTGTTTTCCAGCTGGTTCCACTGTTTAATCCTTACCTCCATCTCACACACATACACACACACACACACAGAGTTTCTACAGTCTGCATGTTAACATGCTTTGGTATAGATCAAAGTGGTATCATTTGCTATTGTAAAGAAATCTAGAGGAACCTTGGCGGCTACTAATGGCTTTTCCACCATCTGGAGTTGACGTTGGGCTAGTTTCAGAATTCTACTCTGCTCAGAAGTAATTATGGTTTTGCTATTCATTAAACTAGCATCTTCACTTGCGCGAACACTCAGGAGAGGCTTTACTTTTTAAGTGAGGAGTGGAAATAGTTGTGGGATCCACAGCACATGCTTGTGTTTCAGGGTTTTTTCCCCCCTAGGACACATGCCTCCACTTATCAGCTCATTAACAAGTCCTTCATGTCTTTAATATGGGTTTGTTAGAGCAGACAATGCACTCAAATGTGCACCGCTTGTATATACACCAATGGAATAATAACTTCTCACACTAAAATCCAAACTGTTCTCAGTTGGCTGACACATTGTTATTCTCAAGTCGATTTCTGGACTTGGGACAATTCTGCGTTACACACACACACAAAAAAAGCCAAGCACTGATCCTAGCTCTGTACCGGTAACAGAATTATCAGAATAATTTGATAATTCTTAATAAAATCATTTACGAGAATATTAATAACATAAACATAACATGTTTTACTTAGGCCATGGATCATTAACTTTAATGAACTTAACTTGTGTGGAAAGTGTTGACCGTGTTATGGAAAAGGAAGTGGGCAAGTTAAATGCTCGCATGTACAACAGTTTCTGTGCATTTTTCCGAAAACCTTCACATATGAGCAATTCTTGTTACTCTCAAGACTTTTCATTTAAAAAAAAAAAAAAAAGATAAACTATAGGTTAATTAACTAGGCTACTTCACATACATTCAGCTACTTAAGACCAAGTCACTTCTGGGCTGTTACTGTAGTAACTCAATTAATCATCAGGCACTCTTAACTGATCCTGTGACTCTTCTGCAGTAAGGATTGATGGTTTTAAGTGTGTGCTGTACCTCATAGCAGCGTGCCATTAAGCTGTGGAGTGTTTAGCATTTTGGCCACTGAGGGCCCACTGCCTGCTTCAGACAGCGCCTGCACCTGCACCTTGTACGCACACTTTGGCTGGAGCTGCTCCACTCTCACCGAACGCTGATCCTGTAAGTGAGAATACATGTTGTTAGAAATGTATATATACTACCAGTCAGAAGTGTAGATGCACTCATTCTTTATTTCTATTTCCCCCCCAAAATTTTAGAACAATCATAAAGTCAAAATTCTCGAATAACACAAATGGAACTCTGGGAATTATGTTGTGATGAAAAATCCTAAATAATTTTGTACTTTAGCATCTTCCAAGTAGGGATACCAAACTTTGTCACGATACCAAAAATCGAGTAGTCGGTACCGATATCATCAAAAGTACACGATACTCGATACCAAAGTCGATACCATGGTGTGGTTAAACAAAATAAATTCAAAAATAAAAATTTTAAATAAAATGAAAAACTCCTGGAGCACATCCTCCTCTGGCTAATACTGGCAAAAGAGAGAGAGGGGGGGGAGTATTTTAGATGTCATGTGGCGTGACCGGGAAGGAAGTAGGCAGGATGCAATCGCAGTGAAATTTACAGTTCCGGGTGCAATGCAAAACAATAGAAATAGAACTCCTAAGCTAAGCTATGCTCACTGACTATAGCTAAGGCTAAAGCTAACTTGGCTATGGCTATGACTATGACTGTGACTAGGACTAAGGCTAGAACAAGGCATGAAAACAAGGCCGCTCCGTTATAAGTCGTTATATTAGTCATTATACAAATCGTTATCAGCGTTATATTGAACCGCGCCGTGCGAAGCACGGCTCACGGTATATATAGCTGTCCCATTCATTAGCCGGCAACTGCTAACAGCTGTGCGCACTTCCGTGTAGGCACATCTGACGCAACGGTGCGAAGACATGATGTCACCACGGAAGAAGTACGCACATGCGCAACAGCGCTCAGCTCGCGCTGTTACTCCGGGAGAACCGTGACATTAGATAGCAAACACTGTCTGACAATGACTAATAAAATAGTGCTAAGTGCTAATAACAAGTGATAAGGTGCACTCCTAAACACACACCCCTTATACTCTGAATGCAAGCATTGGTTTAAATTCACTGATGTAGAGGCAGGATACAAAGATTTATTAAAATCATCAACATTTGAATAATTATTAGTGACATTAGGCTACATTTAGCTGATAGGACACGGGCTGAATGGCGATGCACGGTGGCCCATTAGGAGGTAGTGTATAACAATGTAATGTGTTAGAATTGTTAACAAGTAACTGGCTATCGCTAACATTACATGGAGCATAAGATTAGCTGGTTTCACGGCCACAATGACAGCTACCTCAAACAAATATAATATAGGGTCTTTCAGGTGCTTCGCCAAATTCCGATAGCATCGGTTGCACACCGGCAACCAACGCTACCTTTCCTCTCAATGAGCTATTCTCTCTCTGCCTCTTAATGAGTCAGGGCAGCGCTAAATGTCTGTAGTTTTTCCCCGTGTGCCTGTTGGTGTTTTACTTCTTCTTCACCACTTGCGCATATTTGCTTCCCCCTTGTTCCGGAAGAACTGCAAAGTCGGTAATAGGTAACAGGTAATTAATAACGTTACTGATGCTACTGCAGAAAAACAAGTACCGTCAAGTTTTAAGAATGTTAGTACCGACTTGGTACCGAAGTATCGGTTCTCGTGACATCCCTATTTCAAAGTAGACAGTTTTTTTGCGTAGAATTTCCAATAATGTATTCTTGGCATTTTCTCAAACAGTTTCTTGAGGAATCTCCCAGAGATGCTTTTTAAACAGTATTAAAGGAGTTCCCACATATGCTGCACTCATATTGACTGTTTTTTGGAATATTTCACTTCTTAATATTTCGATTATCAATTTAATATATATATATATATATATTGTCAATAAAATGTTAGTTTTCTAATGAAAGAAATTAATATGTTGGCGCAATTATAATTTTATCCACAGCACTGATTTCAAACATTTTAATCATACACCTTCAGATAGATCATAAGGTTTTTAAGACCATGAGAAACATTCCAGTCAAGTGTCTCCAAACCTTGTATATATATATATATATATATATATATATATATATATATATATATATATATATATATATATATATATATATATATATATATATATAATATATATATATATATATATATATATATATATATATACATATATATATATACACATATGTATATATACATATATGTATATATAACATATATATATATATATATATATATATATATATATATATATATATATATATATATATATATATATATATATATATATATATAAAACTACACACAAAGTAATCAATTGCATGATTCACCACAGTGTCATGATTCAGTGTTGTGGAATCTTTCAGTTCAGCAACATTCATCTCATTTATCTAATTCAGTCCTAGACTCATTTGCATCTATGATTCACTTTCTCTCTGAAGATAAGCTGTTGTAGTTCAAGTGCTTGTAACAATAGACTTTGTTACAAAGTAGCTTTACAGAAATCCAGATGTAGATCTACATCTCTAATCCAGAAAAGTTAGTAGCAAGGAAAAACTTCATGAAATGACACAAGGAGGAACACTTGAGAGAAAAAATTTAACCCTTGCCCTGATGAGTGACAGCAGATTATATGAGACAGGGATTATAAATCATTAGAGTATACAGCTGTAGATGAGTAAAACAGACCTGAGTTTGTTGAAAGCATACTGTGAATAAGAGTCCTGGAATGAGTACAGGAAAGTCCTTATGATCACACCAGCAGGTGAAATCTTAGGTACAAATCTTCAATATCCAGATGGTATCTTGGGTATAACCTGCAAATCTACACTATCTGGCCAAAAGTACTGTATCTGGACACCTGACCATCAAGGCATATGAGGTTCTTCCCCAAATTGTTGCCACAAATGTTGGAGAAGACAGTTGTCTAGAATGTGTTGGTATGTGGTAACTTTATGATTTCTCTTTACTGGAACACTGGGGAAGTGACAGTGCCTCTGTGCACAAAGTGAGGTCCATGAAGACATGGTTTGGCAAGGTTGGTGTAGAAGAACTTGAATGCCCTGCACATAGCCCTGACCACAACCCCACTGAACACCTTTGGAATGAACTGAAACGCTGTCTATGTCCCAAACCTCCTTCTCCAACATTAGAGCCTGACCCTCTTGTGGCTGAATGGGCAAATCCCACAACCATGCTCCAAAATCTAGTGGAAAGCCTTCCTGGAAGAGTCAAGGCTGGTATAGTAGTAAAGAGGGGACCATATGAATGTCCATGGTCTTGGAAAGGGATGTTCAGCATGCACATCTGGTCATGATGGTCAGGTGTCCACATACTTTTTTGGTCATACAGTGTATCTCAAGCTGTTGTACTCTACTTAATCCTGCTTAACCTCATATCAATACTACAAATTTTCAACAGGCTCACCATATATATTTATTAACATATATATTTAGAAATGAGAAAAAAGCTTCAGAAAATTTCCTCACAAGGTTTTTCCTCATATAATCTCAGTGTTTTTCTTTAGTGATGATCTAGATCTGGGAATGGATTTCTGTAAAAAGCTACTTTGTGATGATGTCTATCACTGAAAGCATATACATATTTAAATATTTTCTGGTTGGTGTTTTGTTAAAGTGTAGCATGTAAGCAGATGCTCTCATATAAGGGAATATAATTAGGATTTTGTTGATCCCATTTCCCTAATTTTTTGACACAACACCCAAATTATAGCTCTGAGTATTTCCCTACACATAATACGGATCTATATAGAAGTGATGTATACACACACACTACATCCCAGCAAGTAGATACATACATACACACACACACACACACACACACACACACACACACATATATATATATATATATATATGTGTGTGTGTGTGTGTGTGTGTGTGTGTGTGTGTGTATAGTTACTGGGACAGTATCATGGAGTATGGGTGAGGTTTGAAGGGATCAAGGTGCGGGAGGTGTTTGATTTTTGTGACATCCTGTATGTTTTCTATATAGAATTTTAAATTACTAGCTAGCTACCAAATTCACAAGTACATTTATTTAGCAGGTAAGGAGAATTATTTTCCAGGTCTGTCTGATTCTTCAAGACCATGTCTCATTTTCATCATGATCACCATCATCAATATATCAATCGGGTGATGTACCTATGTGTCATGACTCAGTCTCCCAATCTGATCAAATTCTAATCCCTACCTGTTTCATAAGTGCTACAGAGCTAAGTGGAATTGATAAAATAAACATCCTCCATGACTTATAAAGCCTTCAAACTTACAGGTGCCAGATTTAGCGTTTGAGAGATGAGTGAGTCTGGAGACTTGTTCACATGGCTGCTGGAGACTTTGACCCAGGAGAACTGAAATCCTGTGATGGGTGTCTGGCCAGGTGTGATCTCAGACACCTGCCAGCTGAACAGACCTTCCAGGGAGCCGTTCACTGTCTGAAACTCCGCTAACAACTTCTCGGGGCGCTGCAGCGCTTTCTTGGCCTGCAGATGGCGCTCTGGGACAAAGACAAGCATCATTGGAGCCGTGCAACAGACATGATTTTCAGTCAACTGATCACAAATACCTTACCCAAAACGCATTTCTCCATACTCAGCAATGTGAACATGTTACTTTTTAATATACACTGAATGTTTAACATATATGTTTACCGCTAGGAATCATTTTGACAGCCTGTTAAGTTAAAACTTTTAATGCAATTCTAAGGGCAGTTGTTAGGTTAGACGATCAATGTGTGTGGGGAAACATATTTGTAGAAGGATTTAATAAATTCTTCAAATATTTTTGTAAATTAAGTATGTACAAGTCGTCCTTTCAGAGACTTTTTCAGAGGGAAAAAATTGCGTCTGTGCTTTACCAATCTGTGGGTTTGATGGTAAATGGCTACCTCGAAACCTTTGGAAAGGCACTAAATGACCAAAATAACTTTTTATTGTATTGTTCCAGTGTTGGAAAGTTGAATAAAACAACATAAGAACAGCTCTGTTAAGTATTTCTCTCTCTCATGTCTCATACCAAGACCTTTATTGTGTTTGAGTTTTTGAGTTCTACATCTTTGCTGCTTTCTGATACTCAGCTTTAATAGTTAATAAAAATATGCAATTTTAATATATGTAGTGATTTAGTTTTATACCTATTTTCCCTCAGCACAGATATATAGTGCCACGTGAATAGGTTATAGTTTGTCAACTAACTTCAGTCCTGAAAACCAAAACGCGAATAAATAAAAATCTGTATCCTCTGCTTGTGTATAAGTCATACAAAATAACAAAAAAGGAAAAGAAAAACATATTTTTCAGCGCTAACTGCGAAGCAACAAATGGATTTGTATTCAACTCTCTGTGATCATTTGAAGTAAGTAAGTATCTACACCAAATTATTTGTAAAGTATTGAGCAATATGTAAATTACTGAGCAATAAATAAGGTCATTCATGTTACGAGTGACCTCGGCAGGTTATGTGTCCTGTATTTTCTCCCGTTTCTTCCCATGTTTGGTCAGGTCAATTCCAACCCACTAGCTAATGCTCCACATCACACAATGGCCGGGGAGGTTGGGGCAAACACACATTTCCTCTGAGACACGTGAAGCCAACATTCATATCTCGTATGTCACAGAGCAGCATAACACACTCTGCCCTCTTCCACATACAATATGCCATCTCTCTCACCTAGCAAGCACAGCTAGCTCTCTTAGCTCTCTTGGCTCGTGCCCATGGATGGCTGATAATTATGCATTTTAAATGACCTCTATTGTACTGTAAGTGAGTTTCAATTAGACAAGTTTTCTTTTCTTAATACTGTGAAACATATACATTTTCATCTGTGGCAATCGAACATATGCTGCGCTACTGTTCAAGAAATGCTATGGTGCAAAAACCTTTCCTTACCATCGTGGGCACAGGACAGTAGCTTCTTCCCACGGCCTTTAAGCGTCGAGCACTGTGGGGTAGTGACAGAGGTCACGGCCCCGGCCTTCCCTCCATGCTCAGAGAGTGGTGTCACAGTTACTTTGTACTTACAGGCAAAGAGAAGGTCTGTGATGACATAATGCGTGCCCTAGAGGAAAAATGGAACATGATGTATCAAATCTTGACACCAAATCTGCCCAGTGATAGCAATACTCTGTGGATCAAGAGAAAATTAAACATAATAAAAAAATATCCTTGAGGATACAACCATAAAGCATGATAAAGAGTGGGAAACAAGCAGATGCGATGTACGATTACTGAGTCGCTGAGGCTGAATTTCACCCAGCTCTTCTGATGGGAAATCAGATACCGATCCCTTTAGCCGCAGTGTATTTGTGTCATATAAAAAATGGTTGTGGTTTTCACACATTTTCATTACCTTCGCTACCAGCCCATGACTGATTACGTCTGGAAACATAACACTCTTGGCTGCTATAGCATTAAATGCCATATAGTTAGACTTGAACAAGGGCTTTATGGAAACATACGAACCCCAGTGAATAAACCACACTGTTATATGAGCAGATATTTATAGACAACGTCCAGGTCTTGATAATGACCTCGTTTCTTTCGTGTTAGCCACTGAAAGGCAACACAATTGCACTGAGTAATGTTAGTATATTGTGACCGCTACTGATATTCCATTACCGAGCGTTCCTTTACGCCGTCCAGACATGTGCGTTTGGTACACTTTCCAGATGATGTGTAATAGTTAAACCTTTCCTTCCTGCTAAAATTAAACACCTTCAAGTTGCCCAAGCAGATCACAATGAGGTTGTAGGTAGGTGTGGTGCATTGTAACTAAAAGTGGCTGGGCAAGGACCACCTTATCCTGCTGCTTGAAAAGCAAACAGCCCGTGCCCAGCGCATTCCTATGTTTATTAAACAATATACAGTTTCTCCTGCACTCTTGTTTGCTGGTAGGTCCAAATTCGAGCTGACTGCAGGTCATCCAGGGTGTCTCATATCCACCAGCTTATTATATGACCTTGCTGAGTTACATATGAAAAGTATTTTCCAGACTAATGCAATATAATGCGGTGACTTTCTCCATTTATATCTGAGCCAGAAGACTATGCGAAACAAGATTTTTCTTACTAGAAACATTTCTACTCACTCCTACATATGTGTTGACAGCCGAGCAGAGGAAACAGTTAACATACCTGTACAGTAGCCGTTTTCTCCTTCTTGGTCACGTTATTAGCACATACCTCAGGAAACCAGCTTAAAAAGTATGAAGTGGAACCCCTCTGGTTTTCTTCACAGAGAGACACAAGAACATATAGTATATTAGATCTGTGCCCTGGTTAAACTTTCAAAGACTTTGGTCACAGAGCTGCATGGACATATTTTAAGGGACACGCCGCCTCCTGTCCTCTTCCTGTTCCGTGTCCAAGCAGTATTACATCTTTCATCAAACTCATCTCCCACAGTGCATCAGGTTGTCAGAGGCCCAGAGAGCCATGTCCCCCCCATCTGCTTTTCATTTCACAGCCATATTGATATTATTAAATCTGTCTTCATATGTCTATTCACCTCTTTCCAAGAGATAGCGGTAAATCAGCACCCCTTCTTTATGATGCTCTGCGGTTTCAGCAGAACTCCCCCCTCCGGTCTTTGAAGAGCATCATGTCACTAAATGAGTAATTTCTGAGCATGCTTACTATGCAAACTCAAAGTAATGTATTGGAGGAGGTACAGAGAGGACACCCCGATGAGTGTCTGTTTATGTAGGACGGATAAAATTCACCATAAGGCTTGTGTCTTTGTAATGCTCTTCAATAAAACATTAGTCACTACACTGCTTTTCTTTGGCTCTGACTGATTCAAGGACACAGGCAGACCATCTGTGAAATTGAAACGGCTGTCCAGCACAGTTACGATCTGTGTAATTGGGGTGAGGACAAAGTAGGCAATTTAAAATTCAATTTGATATGGTCGTTGCCTGATGGAAACTCCTCATGAGCTCCTGATTTATGCAGTCTCCACCACTGTGTCACACATCAAGAACAATTTTAGTGACCTGATGTACAGTGGAATGGAATAACGTCCCTCCAGGACCATAGTGCAACATACAACATACATCGACTCAGTAAACACAGCTACACACAGCAAATGTAAGACAAGAGCTTTGGTTTTGGCTCCACTTACCTGGGAGTCGACTCTTCCAAAACACCTTCACCTGCAGCTGGTTGTTGTGGTAGTGGGGAGCCGCGGCCTCCAGTCGGAGGATTCTGGGAGATGAGCGGGAGATGGGCAGCTCGTTGGAAAAGTCCCGTGAGGTTGGCGAGGAGCCTGCCATGAGAACACGAGATTCACGTTCACCAAGTGGAATTAATTTAACACATGACCCTTTTGGGGCCTTTCATGATTGGTTGCCTGATCGCAGATTCTCTGTAGGAGTTCACGATGGAACATTTTTTAAAAATGGAAGCAGATGTAAAGCATAACAAATATGAAAACGTACGTAAATAATTATTCGGTGCAGTTGAACAAACAGGGTGAATATGACACATTCATAAAGACATGCTAATGTGTGTTATATGCAGAAGTCATTCATTGCCGTATCTGTCAGCTGCATACGTCTCACCTCATTAATTCGTGGTCATTTAATAGCTAGCTGAAATTGATTTAAATGAATCTACTTTATAATCCAAGCAAAGTTTGAAAGATATCCTGAGGGACCCGGAAGGCTTATAGAAATGGTGGAAAAACAAAAATAAAGATAGAAAAATGTGCACAAGGGAGCAATAATAATTGAGGTGCGAGGAAAATATAAATGCATATTGCAGTTTTGAAAAATGGCATAAATCTTGACATTATTTAACCTGCCAGGATGCACAAAGCGAAAACAGACTGGATTCGCAAAATTTTCATGCGTCTTTGCTTCGTGTCTGGAATTAGTTTTGGCAGAATTAGTGCATGATTTATAAAGCATAATTTAAAGCAGAAAACAACAACATGAGAAGAAAAACTCCTCTTTGCTATGGAAAGGCCAGTGGGTTTTTTTTTTTTTTAAGTGATGTTAACTAAAGCCCTGGTGGGGTGTTTGAGTCAGGGCATTTCTGTTAAGACTCCCTTTCGTGACCCACAATTCAACTGAACACAGATAAGAACTGATCCAGAGTGTTGATATACGCCAGGAAACTGCTACTTGTACGACAGGTTAACTCCTTTCATCTGAGGAAAAATGACCTTGTTTTCGGTGCCAAAAACTAAACCCATGTAAGGAGATGCTGTTCGGACATGAGAGGCATCCTCCAATAAAGGTCTCCTGTGTTGCATGATCATCAATGACAATGCTGATTAATAGCTATGGGGAGATGAGAACAAAGAGAGCAAATGTTCAGATCTGACAGCCACCCTGTTTAATTTATGTTTTTGGCTTCAAACTTAAGGCATGGGGCGACGACCTGCAAAATAATTCATTAAACTACATGAGATCTCCAAAGCTCTTCAGCGTATGCTCAAGCAAGCAGAAACAGAAACAAATGGTATTTGTTTAGACCCAGCCCTTACCGGTGGAAGCGGCAGTTTTGAAAGAGAGCTGTGCACGGCTACTCTTCAAACGCTTCTGTCCCCAGAAAGCAACTGCCTGAATGTTCACTATGTATTGTGTGTCTGGCTGGAGTCCTCCCAGCTCCATCTCAGTCAGCGTCTATGGAGCATGGAAAAAAACACAGGTCCAGACACGATAGTTAAGTAGGAACAACAACAACAGCAATCATCTTTCAATGGTTAAAAAAAATTCTTACCTTATTCATTATTCAATCCAAATTCAAAGTACTTGTACATACAATATTATTTATTGCTTTGATACCTCACTGTTATTAAAAGTTGAAGTACTAGTAGAAATAATAATAGTTGCACTAATTTTATCAGCAGTAGTAGTGGTAGTTGTGGTAGTAGAAATAGGAACAGTAGCACTAATACTATTACTACTACTTCTGCTACTACCACATACAGTATATTTGACCATAGGTGTTCTGTGTAAGTAAATATTTAGGTTTTCTTACTATGATTGACAGTATATCCAACCTGTTCAGGAGGTCTAAACAGTTCTTCTGTCCCTAAAGCTGTAGACCAAAAAGACTAGCCAGTGGGAGAGACACTGGTTCTCCACTTGAGGCAAGTGAGATCCAGGATTTGTGACATTAATGGTGAATAATGAGCGTCAAAATGTCCATGCTTCTCCAGATAGCTAAAACATGTGTTTCACAAGTGTGCAGATAAACGAGCCCAGTGAAACTTGCGTGAAGCCCTCCCATGTCACCACAGAGCCATATGTTATGGTTTTCTGAATCTGAACTCTATTTTAACTCGTGGTCCAATGGGAAATTGAGTTTTTGCTCAGACCAAGCACGTGCAAGATGAGCTCTGTTAGTAGAAATAGCCCTTTTATGCTGGAATGAAGGTAGATTAGTGTGTATTGTGACAGTGATTAAGTTAATAAATAGTAAAATGGATGCTACATTGGCATTTCAGACTCATTTCTACCTAGTACCATGATTTTTCATTTTCTTTTACGGCAATGTTGTAAATTTTGATCAGAGGGCTAGTTTAAACCTGTTCGCTCTGTTTACAATGCTTCCTTTTACATGCTGTACAAAAAAAAACCTCAACTAGCCCTTCGGTGAATATTCCACGTAAATGCTTCAGGCTCCAACACAAACATTTTTATAGTGTGGCTCATAACAAGTGGTCTAACATTCTGTAAATCCTGCCTGGCTCTCGGTTGAATTTTTCTCTTGCTGATGAGGTCAGGGAAAGTTATGCAGCACAGATACAAGATGGAAGAACACATAGAAAAGTGGATGAGTCCTGGATTCCTGGATACAATGTGGGACTAACATTGTATAGTAGACTTTCACCACTAGTGTCTATCCTGCCGTGATTACAATAATTGGAGTTAAATGTGGCTGGAATTGCCTTGCCTGTTGCTCTTCAATGTGGGAATGAAGTAGGAGCCCTGGTAAACATTCCTCACAATCTTGTGGTGGAAGTCCCATCTCCACCATCATCTCTATCATGGAGATGGAATTTTTTTTTTTTTAACATAATGAGATTTTAAGGGTGTGCGAGTGCTCTTTCGGTCAACCGTTAAAACTCAGTGTAGATTTGGCAGTACTCTGGTCTTGTATCACATTCCACCATCAACCTGTCTTCTTCTGTTAACCTAACCATTCGGACAAATGAGCAAGAAAAGAGCTCGATACTTATGTTGGACTAATATCGTCATCGTGTTAAATGGTGCATACTTCTGAGCTCATTTCATGCTCGGATGACATAGATATAAAGCCGTGGTCTATTTTGTTTTAACTCTGCTGTGTTTTTTGGATGAAAAAATTCCTCGACTCCAGGCGGTTCAGAAATTATTTTTTTTTCTTTACATCTTGAATAGGTTTTGCTTAAAAGAAATCACAATTTTTTGAATCCCGTGTCTCCGAAATAGCTCTTCTTTATAGGCTACTGTTCTGCGCAATGGATGGCTTTCTCAGACCCAGAAGTTATTGCGTTGTTAAAACAAATTACCTAATCAAAACCATTTGAGAGTTGCGGCTTCAAGGAGAGTGCTTAGGTTACAGTAAAATACGATGATCACAAGAGCAGATGGCGTCTTTGTACTACAGGATTTGCGAGAAATAAATACACTTTCCAACACTTTATTAGGATGCAGGTGGTGCACATGAGTTCAACACCTGCAAGCTAACGCTGTCTAAATCTACGAGTCTGAACAGCTATGGTGAAACTATGTAGATAAATTCTTAAGATCGAATTTAGATTTAGGACTTCCTCAGCCTGAAGGGTTCACAGGATAACAGTCCCCTATCTTTGCAGGTGCCAGATGACTTTCTTAAGTGAAGGATACAAACAGATAATTCATAAACCTCAACAGCTGGGGAAAGCTAAAGAACCTCACAGGACCTCATTGGGCTTTGGCACGATTGCTCGCCCTCGTTTTTCTCCAAAACGCATTTTCCATTGACAAAAGATATATTCAATGCGAAAAACCTCCTGCCGGCTAGCAGTGAAGGTGAGACAGAAAAATATGTTCAGTGTTCGAAGCCAGAGTTATAGTGCAGTGCTTGGCTTCTGAGGGAGATGAGATATGAGCTGCACTGGGGAAGCCTTACCCCGTCTGCGACCCTGCTGCTTTCCTTTCCACTCGGGCCGCTCCAGGTCACTTTGTAATGGTGGAGCTGCAGGTCTCCCTCTCTGGGGGGGTCCCAGCGAAGCAGCACGTTCACCCTACCATCAGCGCTCACAGTCTGATTCTCGGCGCTGATGTTCTGCGGCCTCTCTGGGGGAAATGGGTCTGTAGCGGGGAGAAAAGAGAATGTGCATTTTAGTTTGCTGAATCTGAATATATTTAATTGTGCTCTCTTGATGTGGCCCATAGCCAGTGGGAGAGGAGAAGGTCCATGCAAGCCAGAGACAGATGCAAATCAAGAACTCATGGAAACTGCAAGGTCGATGAAGATTGAAGTCAATGAAAAAAGCTGTCTGACAGCACTGTGATGCTGTGTTCACTTTTCCTTCCTTTTTTACGTAGCCAGAGGAAGGAACTCAGTAGTATGTAACACACAATTAAATTGGTTTTATTCAGAGCACCAGCTAATCATTTAAAGAAAACACATTAGAGTTATTAAGAGAACAGGATAAACTCTTTGCATGCCAGAATTACAATTAAACGTCAATGGAAACAGAACTGGACGTCATTGTCTTCTTGTCATTTTTGTCTCTGTTATTCTGCTTTCATGGTCTTTCATGGTTCTTGGCTGCATATGGAATGTTTTCGCAAGCCTGCGCCACAACTCAGCAGGCCATATGTGTGAGTGCATGTGTGTCATTGTGTGTGTGTGTGTGTGTGTTCATGGTTGATGACTCTTCAGTGGAACAGATATATGATGAATTGAGACTCAGTCTCTTGCCACTGGGTGGGGTGGATAAGCCTTCCACACAAAAACGCAACCAGGGGTGTCAAAGTCATATTGCCTGAACACATATAGAGATCTGCTCCTCATTTTACAGCAGTTTCACCTCATCACAATATTTTGTAACGTTGCTAGGCGTACAACGTACACAAACGACAATATTGTTCCATTGTTATTGACTTAATCTATACAAAAACATGAACCCAGCACTAAACATGAGGAAACATTCAGACAGAAAATCAACATAACCGTTCGCTATCGACAGCACCCCAGCAACTAGTGTTTCACCTGGAACGCATTTTTACCTTTGAAAGCAAGCAATCTGATTTCCCTTCCAGCAGGCATGAGAGAGCAGTGTTATCTACTGTAAACGCTTAAACGGTTGCTGCAGATGGTGGGCTTCCAAACTCTAAGCATCCATACGAAAACAAAGGCTCCATTTCGTGCTGTGAGGCAACCCCCGATCAACACACGTGGCCCTGTTGCCTGCTTTAAGGTCGCAAGTGGAAAACTGTCACTTGGATTTTTCCTCACCGAGTCATATAGCCTCGGAGGAAGAACCTTTCATCTCTAGATATCCTTGAGTAATGGCAGCTACGCACATGACCTACGACCTTCAGCATTCTTCATGCACCCCCGCACCCCTGCCACTCAGATGTCCCATGGCAATTTGATGAAAGTTGCATGTTTTGTGACCTCCAAGGAAGAGGGAAAGAAAGCCATATGGTGAAAAAAGGGCTATACAAAGTGTTATTAAGTATGTATGTTAACATTGATTTGCAATATTGGGTACAGAGAACAGTTTCTTAGAATTTAACAAAATATGACCAAAGCTGTGCTTCCCATAGAAAATGGCAAATCGTGAATTTTCAGCAGCGAAAGGTAATTTTCGGCAATGAAAAAGGCTGAAATCATCTGCATAAGCATCAACAAAAGACTTTCAACACCGCAATTTTTTTTATCCTCTACATCGTTCCAAGTGCTGGTAATCTTTAGAAATAAAACAAGAATTGATTTGAGTCATTACTGGTGATGGCTTCAGTCTGAATGTAATTACAGCTTGGATTTGGGCTTTCACTAGACTCACTTTTGGAACGTGCCAAATCAAGCACCCCTGTGGTCTGAGACGACGTGAAGCACGTCCCTGAGAAACTTGCCTGCGCCATAAATTGTAATCAAACAAATAAGACTAAACAAAACAAAAATGCAAAAACAGATACAATGAGAAAATTTCATACTAAGCACGTTCTCGTTTTTGTCCCTGTATGTTTGTTTGCTGCATCCATGGAAAAGTCAGAGCATATGCCAGAGCATCTCTCCATACACTAAAACATGTTTAAAACCTGACACAATGTCGGCTCGCCAAACTCTCAGCATGAGAGATGGGGTGTATGTGTTTGGGTGTGTGTGTGTACGTGGGAGTGTGAGAGAGTTGAGTGGAGCGGGCTGTGATGATGTACAGGCTGTGGACTGCTCTGGTTTCAGGCAGGCCAGATTTACAAAGACGGCTGACTCTGCAGTGTTGCTGAACTGCTGTGAAGGATTTGCACGTTCGTCTGTAACTCCCCATAACTCCTCTCACTCAGCGGTGTCCCAGCAATCTACGCTGAGGCTTTACCCATATTACTGAGCATCTGATTAAAAAATCTAAAGTGCAGACTTTTACATTTACATTACATTACGTTTACGGCATTTGGCAGACGCCCTTATCCAGACCGACTTACATTTATCTCATTTTTTATACAGCTGAGCAGTTAAGGGTTAAGGGCCTTGCTCAAGGGCCCAGCAATGGCAGCTTGGTGATGCTGATGTATGAACTCATGACCTTCTAATCAGTAGCCCAACATCCTAACCACTGAGCATGATCAAAATGTCGCTAAAACTTCACTGGAATATACTTTGTCAAAAAAGTGTAACCGTTTACCTCGTGTTGAGAAGAAGTGCTTGCTGGGAGTGGTGAAGCCGCGTGTGCCCTGGCTGTTCACTGCGCTCACCCGAAACTGGTACCACCTGTGGGGCCGGACGTCCTTCAGCAAGGCCCGTTCTTCCATGGTCTGGCAGCAAGAGAGACAAAAAGGTCAGGGTGGATTTAATTAAGACAAATCAGATGAAAGGACTCCATCAGTGCTGTAATGACTGGTTGATCGTTCGCAAGAAGATCTTCATAGACCTGCTGAAAAGCGCTATTTATATGTTCCTATCCATTACCTCGCAGTTCCTATTGGGAGAAAATGAAGATGACAATGGACTATTTGTTTCAAAGATCTCTAGATCTGATGCTTTGAAATTTAAAGCCCCAATTAGGGGTTGTTGAAATCATGTCCCTGGATGAGCTCAGTGCCTCTCAGAGAGAATCTGCTAAAGAATACAATCTGTAAGTAATTGGACAGTGACACAATCCTTTGTCGTTTTGGCTCTGTGCTCCGGCACACTGGATTTGGATTTCATAAGGAATCAACTATTAGGTTAAAGCGCAAAATGTCAGATTTAATTCAAAGGCATGTATGTCCATGTTGAGTGAAACCGAGAGATTTCCTTGCATACAGTCTATTATAAACATGCAGTTTGACATCGGGTTGTTCACTTACATTATCAAATCATTATTTCATGCACAAAAAGTACTAACACACAGTCTATAGTAGAGTTCATTCTAGACATGAAGAGCAGGGAAGTATTAATGCCAAGAAAGCAGGCTATCATGAATCTGAAATAAACAGATTAATTCAATTATAGACGATAATTAAAAACAAGAACAAAAGCAAAATGAGAAACCACACAAGTAAAGGTCAACTATCAAAAAAAGAGAGAATAATCCAGTATGATCTAAGAAGGCTTACAGAAAAGATGCCAAACAGAAAAGAAATAAAACTGGTATTCTCACTCGAGTCTGCTGATGCATTTGGGTGGCCAAAAATCAACTGCATCCCAAATATGACCATTTCAAATACCCGGGAAATATATAGCAAGGAAATTCCTTGCTGTACATAAAGATGGAAATGTGTAAAGAGTACACACTTTTACAGAACACCTATACACCTGTACTTTCAAGTAATTATCCAATCAGCCTATTATGTGGCAGCAATATGCATAAAATCATGCAGATACAGGTCAAGAGCAATATGCATAAAATGTTTTTTGTGGAAACATAATACATTTCTGATTTTACATTTCTAGTTTTTCTTTTCTGATTCAAATGAAAGTTGACAATCAAGAAAGACGATCTTTATAAAGGATGGTTTCAAGGAAAGCTTTCAGTGATGTAGTCTGGATAAGAGTTGCCTTTTGGCATTTTGGAGGTTTTACAGGAATAAAAGTTCTACATTATTGATCATAGAGTTCAAAGTAATGGACCACTTAGGTATGTAATTCGTCCAAGTATTTCCATTATCATAGCTGTAAACTCTGAAATGTCTATACAAATTAACTTTGAGTATTTGAATGCTGTCTCAAAGGATCCAAAAACCAGAACACTGTCACTCACGCAGACAGAATAAACGTCATTCTAATCCAGGCACAGATGACGATAGTGTGAAGTACGTTTGTGGAAAACATGGCCCGGAGTAGTGTTGCTGTTCTCTTACCATCATTACGGTGTGCCAGGGTGAGGCGTCGTCTTCGCTGGGATGAATGCCATGGTTCCATCTCCTCTGCAGAATATACAGCACTGGCTCAATAGACACATTGAACTTAGACATCCATGTCACCTCCAGCTGTCCGTGCGGGTCCTCTAAAAAGGCCATGTCTTTCCTTGGCTTCAGAGGGACGCCTATGACACAAGGATGACACATGCTGGGAATCACCTACTTAATGTCCTACTTGTTCTGCTTGTTAAAAAGTGGTTGGAAACAGAACGTGACAGTAAATCAATTCAATGATGTGATGTTACGGTGTAACATAAAAACGGATCATTGATGTTCAGAGTATTAGAGCATACAGAGCATACGGATCTAACATTCTCCAATGAACATCAAGAAACCAAAACGCTGGTCTGGTGTGCTGTAGGTATTTGTTATTATTGGGACAACTTAGGAATATTTGTCCAATTTTGTCAGTCTTTTTTTGGGAATTCTTAAACTTTCCATCAGCAGAATATTCTTGTTTGTGGGAGCCTGCTAATACCATTAAAGCTAACTGATTACAATTGATCTTAATTAATAAACAGGGGTATGGAGATTTGGCTGTACTTGAACCTATTTATTCAAATGCTGTACTTTCAGACAGCAGATCATACCTTTATAAAGGTTGGTTGGTGCTTGGCAGGTGTGGCCACAGCCATTGGAACAGCACTTTTTAGAGCCAGAGCACTCGCGGTCGGCATTGCAGCTCTCCACGCAGGCAGCTGCAAAGCCTGATGCCCTTTGAGGAGAAGGACAATCCCCCTGCTTCTGTGTCTGCAGTGACTGCAAGAACTCAGCACTGGTCACACACTCATGATGCTTCTTTTTACGAAAATGAGGGATAAAGAGACAGAGAGAGGGAGATGAAGACAGAGAAGGAGATACAGTGGTTAGCAGCAGACACCCACCCACATTCCCTGGCCATAGCGGTTCCGTATGAGACAGAGCCATGGCGTGTGCGCGCGACGTCACGCTCCTGCCAGCGCTGGCACCGCACTACTTTAAGCCCAAAACAGACTCAACGCACACAGAGCTCCGCTTCTGAGGACAAATCTGGCTGCGGAGTTCCTGACCGAGCCTCTGGAAACATTTGCAAAACATCTCCAAGAATTACTTAATTTGATGCTTCTCTGGGCCCCCCTTTTCTTCCTTTTTACCCACCAAAAAAACAAACCCAAAAAACAGCGTTGTATACACTTTTACGCTGAGCATCTTTAGAGGAATATTGAAAATTCAGGCCTCAATGTGAGCAGTTATTATATTTTGTGAGTGCACAAATACATTGTTTTGTCTGTTTGATTTCTTCTCTTAATATCTCACCACTCTGCAGAAAAGGATTAAAGGAGTCTAATCAAATCTGAACCTAGGGGCCAGGTGGATAATATGAATGTGATTACATTTTCCATTCCACACACACACACACACACACACACACATACACGCACATATGCACATATAGGCTTGTCATGTTTTAAATCACAGAGCATTACAGTGTAACTTTATATGTTGGCTCACAATCTTCCTCGAATAGCTTCCTGATATGGGTGAAATTGAATCACAGGAAGACATTCTACCAAACATGCACATACATCATGACTAGAGCTCTTGGCATCATCTCCCAGCAGGTTAATGACTGTTATGTTCTTTATGTACATCTCATATCCAATTGTGGTTTAGTGTTCATCCATTGCTGGTTTTAGCTGCACTGATCCAACACACAGGCTTTCTGTGGTAAGGCTTACCTCACAAAACTTGTGAGAAAGAACTCTTCTGGTTTCCCATAATTCCTTGCATGGCTGTAGGCACTGCAGACAAACAAAGAAAACAGACCTGAGACTGGAAAGTAACCAGCCATTGAGTAAGGGAGAAAAATAGTAAACAGTGCAGCCAAATATGCCAAACAAAATTAACCTTTCATCATAAAAACCAATCTACCTCATAAATACCCACTGCAATTTAGTCTTGTTTTTTTATTTTTATTTTTTTTTAAATTGTACTAAAAACACCCTAGAAACCTTAATAACTATTTTCCTGCTTTAGTATGGAAATGTGACATAATAATAAAGTGGCAGATACAGGTCAAGAGCTTCAATTTATGTTCACATCAAACATCAGAACAGAATAAAGTTGATGTCTCAGTGACTAACCAGATGGGCTGGTTTGATTATTTCAGAAATTGCTGATCTCCTGGGATTTTCACACACAACAGTCTCTAGTGTTTACACAGAATGCTACAAAAAACTCCAAAAATATCCAACACTATGATAATGAGAAAGGTTAGAGAAGACGGAGAAGGCCAGACCAATTCTAGCTGATAGTAAGGCTCAAATGACCACTCTTCACAACTGTGCTGAGCAGAAAAGCATCTCCATTTGAGAAAAGTATCCCAATTATTTAGGTTTGTAAACATTCTATGTAAGCAAAATGTAGATTTCCTTTTTCCTGCACAGAATCTAACTAACTTTAATTCAGGGTTCTGAGATTCTAGTGCTGGAGTGCCAACCAAACCTAGTCATTTATTGGAGTTGAATCAGTGTCTTTAGACCCTGATATAACGTGTTTTCATTTGGTCAAACATAGAAGCCATGCTCCCACCTTCCTGTGGGAAAGACAGGGAAGTAATACCCTGTAAGAACTGTTTAAGATACAGATCTTAAGTCAAGCATTCTTTCTTGTTAGGAAGTGAAATAAATATTTAATAAAAGAGTAAATATGCTGTTTAACTTTACACATCGCTAATGCTTAAATAATAGATTATAGTGTCACACTGACAGGAAAGGGTGTGTACAGTAGTGTGTTTAGTCTCAGTCCTCCTGTTCTTTCCTCTTTGCGCACTGCTTACTTCAGTCCCCTCTAATCTATCAAACATGTGCGCTCCCGGCAAGCCTCTGTCTCTGCCTCACTGGGCCAACCCTAGTCATTCATGTTGTCTCCAGTATGAGCTGGACAATATTAAGACATCTGTTGTGTGTTATCTGACGGATTATTTCAACATCTGCCACCATCTATTCTCCGCTGGAGAAAAGACGGCTTTCAGTTGGCTGAACCCCAAAGAGTGCACTCTGCCTTACGAAAGGGGGTCGGTGTGTGTGTGTGTGTGTGGGGGGATGGGTTTGCGGGAAAACAGACAAAGGTGTCACTTTACTGCAAAAATAATCACAGCAAATGTGTAAATTTGATTTATCAGTCAGTCATGCTGAGTCCTATCAACATGGTCATGCCACGAGTGTTGCAAAAGTGAGCATGTGGGAATTTCGACAGAGAATATGTTCTTCTGGTTGTTGAGAAATTTAATGGTGAACTATTCAATACTGATTTTTGTTGATAAGATTGGAAAAAAAATTGAGAGGTCTATCGGAATTGTGAAATAAACCTATTGTAAGTTCTAATATAACTCAGTTTAATGAGAAGAAAGTGGACGTGTGTGTGTGTGTGTGTCTGTGTGTGTGTGTGTGTGTGTGTGTGTGTAGATATAGATAGATACTTTATTGATCCCCAAGGGGAAATTCAGTGTGTGTGTGTGTGTGTGTGTGTGTGTGTGTGTGTGTGTGTGTGTGATTGCACTCTTTTGTTGTGTTTTTGAGGACCAAATGTTCCCACAAACCAAATGGTGGTGGTGATGGGGGTAATAAACACATAGTTCCTAGACATCAAAGATGCTGTAGGATTTTTATTAAAAATTTTTTTACAGAAAATCCAACACCAAAGTTATGGGATAGGGATATGATCAAGCATGTGGGTATCCATATTTAGCTACACAAATACATGTAGTATTCGTGAAAAACCCTTTATGAAAGAAAGTAGGTATGTAATATAATAAATAAGACACATATACTGAATGTAGTATACATGATGATCTGGTTGCAAAGCCAAGGCCAGATTGACCAGTGCATGCACTGCCTCCAACTAACAACCGCTGACAGCCTTTATGGGTCACCTTCACACCCAGCACTTCAAAACCCCCTCTCAGCTAAACATACTCTGCACTCCCAAACACACAACGCCTGCAAGACATCAATGTGACAACACTCTCTGGTGAGGGTGTGGAAAGAGGGCTAGTGGTAAACTCAATGCCAATAAAGACCTGCGCATGGGAGCTGGGCTCCATTACGGGAAAGTTGTTCTCCTTCCTGCTGCCTCCACAGCACAATTCCCATATTCATCACAACTGGATCGGTATGCAGTGCTTAGTCTGAACCTGACACAGGTTATCAGCGACTAATTTCTCTAATACAGAGGGCACCAACTTAATAGACAGCGTCCCATTATGTGGTGATGGACGGATGACAGGCTACATCTGGAAGTGCAAATAGAAGTAGCTGAGCTTAACCACAGTCTAACATGATTTAATCTAAACAAACTCTACCGCGAAATACATTTGTGACTATTTATGTAAACAACGCTATGGTACGCTGCATGTTTAAACTTAATATAATTGGACTTTTGAAAATGAAAATGATCGTTCACTAAGGGATGTTAGTGGCATTTCCTTTCCATGACAAGTCCCAAATGATTATTACTGAACATCGAGTTTAACCTGAGTGTTTAGATGATGGCATCCCACAGGGACGGAAATTACTTCCTCTGCTGGTCTTCATCAAACTCGCTTAGACATATTCTGTTTCTGAGTAAAGCTGACTCTTTGGCCTTGTCATTCTGTATTGCCTAGCCACTGACAGACTGGTCTGGTGGGATCTGTGTGCCAGGTGAAAGCCACTTAATCTTCATTGACAGAGAGACAATGCAGATATTTCAGGACGTTTCTGATCAAATAAAATAAAATAAAAAGTATTAGACTTACCATATGTGAACTTATGTGTCTTTTGTAAAACCAAAGATTCCAATGATAAAAACATTTCTAACTTACACTGTAATAATTATAAAGATTTTAACAAATATGATCACTTACTGTTTCTTTTTTAAATACATTTCCCAAAATATGTTCTTGGTAATCAAGCTATTTTCCTCTGTAAAATTTACAAGTCTAGACATTTTATTGACTACATCAAAACTTTAAACTTCACCAACACATTTATGTACTTGTTTAATAAGACTTTCCATTAAAGCATCAATTAAGAGAACAATTGAAATCAGGCTTCTTGTTCCAGCTACAAAAAAAAAAGTCGTAAAGTGAAGCCATTCCATAATCCATGGAAATAATAATAGAAGTTCTAATACAGATGGGTGACAAATTAAAGGAAACCAACAGAAAATGTCTTAGTAATGTTTTGAGCTGCCAGGATAAGTTCAGTGTGCCTTGGCATCCATTCTACAAGTCTCTGGAACTGTACTGAAGCGATGAACACCATTCTTCCAAAAGATATTCCCTCAGTTGGTGGTTTGTTGATAGTGGTGGGGAGCACTCTGTCACATAGCTCCAAAATCTCACACAGGTGTTCAAGTTGAAAGCTGCAGTGTGTGACCAGCATAGTTTAAGTGTTTGCCCCCTTCCTCTTTCCTTTTGCATGTTTGTCACACTTAAGTGTTTCGGAACATCAAACCAATTTAAACAATAGTCAAGGACAACACAAGTAAACAAAAATGCAATTTGTAAATGAAGGTGTTTATTATTAAAGGTGAAAAAAATCCAAACCATATTGTGTGAAAAGCCCCTAAACCTAATAACTTCCACCCTACACCCTGCAACCAATTTCATAACTCAATCTTACACCTGGTTTATTTGACTAATCATTACGTTGCAACCCCCTAACTTCGGCCTCAAATTTTTTTCCATTTTGGTGTTTTAAATTTTCAATTACTAACATCTTCAATCTTGTACAATCACTTAATCTGAGCACAAAACACAAAACACCATTAAATTTAAAAAGTCTTCTCATTACTTACACACCCAAACCACTTTCTCATCACAAACAAAATTAACATGTGTTTGGAATTGACATTGAGTTTTTTCAGCAGTGTTCTTTGCTCTGCCATCAGTTAGTGGGCAAACCTTAACTGGCAAGTGCTGCATTGTTTTGTTAGAAGTCCTGGGGTTTCCCTCTGAGTACCACATCTTTTGATAATTCACTGAAATCTATTGTCAATATCTTTTCTTAAATCATATATTTAGGTGTGCAATAAGGGTGGTAGAGAATTAACAGGTGTGGCCCACAGTATAGTATTTTAACAGCAACTTTTAGTAAATACCTTTATTTAAAAACACTTACACATCAAAAACAAAATGAGGAAGGGGCACACTTTTTAACACTGTATGTTGTACATTCATATTCATATACACTCATTTTTAAGTGATTGCCCTCATGCCCTGTAGATGGAAGCAGGGTCTTTCTTGAAGAGACCACTCCCATTAGAATAGAAATGTCTCAGGCTGGCAAATTACTCATAATCCTCACTAATATCACCGTCATGCAAGCTGTGCTATAGTTAAGTACTCATGCTGAGTTTGGTCACCCTTCATACTGTCCAAATTTGTATAGCCGGCATATACTTGTGGAACTAAAAATAGTTCAGACCATCGATTAATCAAACAGAATTGTCTTGATTAATGTCTCTGGCTTCTCTACTGGCACAAAAAATCTTCAGTAGTAGGCTAGTGTAATGTCTGCCAAAGTTCCTCACTCTTTTCAAAAATCCCTTTTTCTGCCGGATTTAAGAGGCCAGCAATTGAAATCATTTAAGCTGCTTTAAACAGTCATGTTTCTTATTCAGTTTTATTTATTTACCCACAGTATTATATTCTAATCATTATGTGAGCTGATCTTTCATTTCATCATCCAGCATCTTCTAGCTGAGGCAAATGCCAAACAGAGGTGCTTCTACTTTCAGAGAATTATGTGAGGGGTAAGTGACATAGGCATTCAGGCAGGATACGGAGATTCATGGGTTCTCAATTTTGTAGCCGAACCATGGTAAGCCATGCTGTTCGATGGAGAAGTGCTATAAGGGGACAAGTAGCTGCCAGTAAAATGGCACGCACATTATAACAGAGCCTCTGGCTTTCCACTTTGCTCTATCCAGGCAAAAACTCGGGATTCCTCAGGAATTTCAAAGCCTGTGTGCCTAGCCGCAAAATCTTTATCCAAAAATTCCAGAATATCCCATCCTTCTTGTCTTTTCTCAGTGCAGTAGATGTGTGGACAATACATGTGAATCTCCCAGTGGCCTCCTCACCAGTGTGCTCTTGTGTCCGCAGGCTAACTTACATCTGCCTGCAGTAATGCTATAGTGTTTGTTCGAGATGCTCAACTAATGTGTCAGTCTATAAATTAGAGGAAGTGATACAATGCACTGTATTAACTTCAGCACTTTAAGGTGAACCAGGTGTACAAACCATATGTGAAACCAAAGACGCTGAGGAAGGAAGCCGGCACTATAGATCATGCAAGTATGCACAATGATGTTGGGTTCACTTTGGTGATACAGATACACTGGTGAGGTACACCAGAGACAAACGCCAGCATGATTTGTCAGGGCCAGAAATGTGTTACTGTTTAAAATTGACCTTACTGGACAGTAGACACTGTCGATGATGGATGGTAAGCTTCACGGACTTCAGTCACATATTTAGACATCTATTTGGTGCCACTTGCCAAAGTCATAAACCTCACCTTCTAAGCCTTTTGATTGGTTGTTTTCATTACCTGGTGCAAAAATGTGATCTTATTATGTAGGGGGAAAAGTGTGAGGGAAGGGTAGGCTGGAACACATTAAGGACAATATGGAAAACCTTTCAAAAAGATAAAAGCCAACTGTCCTTCAGTAAAAAAGACATTCACCAGATGAACAATGCCAAGAATGGCCAAACCTTCCATCTGTCTTCACCTCTAACACACTGGCTTTAATGTACATGGCCAGGCAAAAAAAACCCCCAAAAAACAGACACACTGAGCTTAAAGTGTAGTTCCATCAGTACCACACACATTTGAAAAGCAACAGCACTTAAATAAATATGATTCTCAGACTTACTCCATTTTTATACTTTGTGCACTTGCTGATTACATTTTCTAGCATTGGCAAAAATAATTCTTGGCCATTACATTTTTTCAAATTCTTTCTAAAAGTTAAAGGTCACTCCTGGCACTATATTACGGGGGGATACTACTAGTAATAAATACTCATTGGTTTTGATGAGTGTGTGGTATGGTCAGTTCCAGTTATATATATTTATGGTCATTTTTAAGCCTCCAAATGGCATTTATGTGCGCAACATTATTGGACTGACTGTGATCATAAACACTCTTGACATTTGTTACAGAAGTTGTGACTTGCTTGTTCACAAATCGACTATTACGTTTCGGTGGCTGATTTCTAAATCAGTAGCAAATGCAGGACTGGATCAGTCTCCTGAACTCCTGTGGGTTAAAACGACAGCTTGGCCTGCTCGTGAACCCCAACAGCAATGCTAAGCCTAGTTTATTTATTTGCCCTTTGCTTTTTGTTTACATTGTGGAGAGGAAACATCCTCATTCCTAATGCTCTAATCCAGTCTTTTGATCAGCTACAGCAGACTCAACGAGCAGTTGGAGAACCACAGGCTCTGTTAACAATCTGTTCTGTACCAACAACGAGAGGGGATGTCGAACGGATTTTTCCGGCTAAATCCATTTATGGTTGCTTAAATCCCTAAATCAAAGCCAAAGCCTAAAAGTTCATTTAAACAAGCCCTATGAACAGAAACCTATACATTTCCAAATGTCCACCACAACATTGAAAAGCCAAGTTAAGGGATTTTTTTTTTGTATGTTTGTTTTTCATAACGGGGCTGGTGCCTGACACCCTTTATATCCCCAAAACAAAACCTTTTCCAGCTATCACTATGAATTGTCCTTTGAGAAGCAATGTTTAGTATATGATCTGACACTCCTGTCTTTTTCCCTTTGTATGCCCAAACATAAAGAGAAAATTCACCAATTGTTCAGCTTTTTCACTATATTGATTAGGTCTGAGGCTGTGCCACGGATGTAGGGGTGATTTCTGAAGCTTTGTGACTGTATTATAATAATGGTACGTATTAAGCCAAGACATGAGCCCATATTGTGGCCAAGTTGACTCCCATTATAGGATAAAATCAGTTAATGTATTGTGGAGATATATTTCAATAATTTACTTCAAAACATTCTGTGAAAAAAACAAACAAAATTTTCCTTTAACCAGTATATAGAGAACTGGCCTCAGAACAACAGTGAGGGGAAATTTGTAGCAACACCTAAAACACTGAGACAGGGCTTGTGGGATTGTGGGCCACTTGTTATGAGGACCATAAAAAAAATAAGATTCCACTAGAGCCTGGACCATTAATCAGAATATTATCCAGAGAGCTGGTGTTTTGTATACTGAAAATACAAAGAATGTGAATTGAGTTTGGATTAGGATTTATACCTCTACTAAAAAAAGGACATAAGAAACTCTACATGAAAATCTAAGCAGTTGAAAACCACTATAACATTGGCTCATTTGTAGATGGTGATTTAGTTTAGCAAAACAATGTCACATAGTTCTGATCAGGCCAAGAAATATTAAAGTGGCGTTGGACAATAAAAAAACATCAAATAAAAGATCATTGCACGGAAAATAGCATATATAAAATTTCTGTCAGGTGACTTCAAATTTTATGAATAGACTATGGTTCAGTTGTAGGGTATGGATGCTTTTTCAAACACCATGGAAAAATGGCTCTACTATAGCCTAATATTTTCAGTTTTATGTCTAAATGACAAAATACACATCCAAGTATAATTCTGTGTAACCTATATCCTATGTATGTAGAGTAAAATACATTGCGTAAAGTGTAAATGACCTTGAAAATCACCTCGGAATGAAGGCATGCGCCAAAAATTAACTAATAATAAACGGTTCAGTAAAAACACTTGAACTCCATTTAGCAGTCATTTAAATGTGCTGGAACATATATATTTTTTTAAATCTTTCTGAAAACCAGAGTGCTTTTTTTGAAACATTAACAACATGGGAAAAATACACATTAGACACAGTCTTGAATTTGAACTTTGTTATTAACACCAGTAGGAAAGAGGAAATAAAATGTAAAGTCATATCAGTAATAATAAAACACATGCCTCAGCCAATATGGAAGAAATTAACGCAGCAATATTTGGTTTTCCTTGAACATAAATCATCCTGGACCTCATTTTTAAGCAAGCGAACCAATGATCACCTCTTGGCCTCTTTTCTTTCTGGTTTAAACATTTTCATTTTACCTGAAAAGCATAAAAGCATAAAAGGTTGAAGGTTTTGGTTTGGTATACTGACATTTAAATGCTCTCGGGCTCCAAACCTACCATGACAAAAACCATATGTACAACATCTTTCATTCACAGTTGGAAGGTTTTAAAATTCCACAAATGTCCAGTAAACGTGCGGTGCTGTGTAAATACCGTTACGGCTAAAAAGCCCGCTCACAGCTGAATGTGGCACAAGCTGGTCATTAAGGTGCCACACAGGACACCAAGTGAAGTGGAAAACACCCGTTGCTTAATGCAGTTTAAAATCACCAGTTAGCAGATGAAAACAATTCATGCTGATCTACTGTGGGAACAGCCTGGGTGTTCCAAAGAGCTGCAACATATTCACGGTTACATAGGACATAGCTCTGTGTGTGTGTGTGTGTGTGTGTGTGTGTGTGTGTGCCACACAGAACAGAGGGCTAAAGGTTGAACCACTGAGATAAAGGTAGTTCAATCTAGAAACACTGAGGCTTGGAATGTTTTTAGCATTGTACGTTTTTATATTCTAATCTGAATTTATGACTATTTGAAATATTTTTGAAATGTTGTTAGTGACTTGATAAATAGAGTGTGTTTGAAGCTTGTGAGGAGCAACTAATCAGAGAAACTTGGAAAAAAGAATCCACAACTCTCAGTGTGAACTACCTGAGTGTTCTGTAATATGAGTACAATTACATAACGATGACAAATGTGTGTAGAACATGAGTAACACCGCAGTCTCAAAATGAACTTTTGAAGCTGGAATATCAATAAATTGTAGTTTAAAGTCATAATATCTGGTTTGAGATTGTTTTGGGCCAATTTTCCAATATCGATTAAGATTCCTCAAAGGAGCTTTCAAATGTCACAAAGTGCAAAGTTCTTGAAAAACACAAAGAGTTCCTCTGGTCTCAAAAAACACTACAAAAATGGAAAATTGCTAGATCAACATTGGCCAGAGATGCCCTCTCCACAGGGCTAAAAGAGAGCTGAGACTGCACTCAGCTTGAGAGATTCCCCCAGAGAGGTGGCCACACAGGGAGCGACCCTCCACCAACTGCCCCCGATGATTCAGCTCAGTGACCAAGCCGGGGGGTGGGGAGGCGTCGGGGTCAGCTACCAGGTCTGCAGCTCACCTGCCAAACGGGGGGTTGGGAGGGAGGGATCCAGACTAGGATTAACATAGCAAAGTGGGGTATGTGCAAGACCTCCAGCTTCCTCGAAGCTGTCCATAAAAACAGCAGGCTCTCAGAAAGAAGGTTAATCGAGGTCTAGAACTGTAGAGAGGTGTGTGTGAAGCAAAGACACATTTAAAGTAATATTCAACGTCACCTTTTTTCCCTTAACTCACATAGATGAGCCTCTGGGAATGATATGACGTTCCTTACAAAAGCTGTTTTTATACTCAATCCGGACTAAATTGATTCTTTGAGTAGCAGATTAGTCTGGACGAACTTTACATTAATGCAGAATGTAATTAAATTAAGGAAAGTATGGAAACATGCCTTGCTTTAAAAGAAAAAAGAAAAAAGGCTCAAGCAGGGACCTAGGCTACATGTTAAAAAGACGTCCCTGACACATGCTCTAAGTGAACAAACACGGGCTAATGTCAAGGGCCCTTTATGGGCGGCAGCACAGCCCAGGAGGATGTGAAATGGCTCTCATTATTTTCACAAGAAGCACAACATTTACTTTACCTATTATTGGAAGGACTGTGGGAGAATCACCTCCATCTGAAAGCAATTAGAACAGCTCAAGTGCTTGGTGTGAGAAATTCAGCCTTCACGGGGGGAAAAGCTCTACCTTTTTCAGGCACGTTTAACCTTGCTCCCTCAGGGCGAGCACTGCAGAAGGCAGCCAAAGACGTCTGGTTTAGGCAATTACTATTAATGACCTAACCATGTTTACTGGCTTATTACAGATAAATTAGTGCTGCATATCATTTCATTCTGCAAAACTGCATGTTAGAGCATTCACCCGTTGCCTGTATTATATATTACATTATATTATATTAATTATATAATTTCTACGTTCATTGAAAAATGAACCATATCAAGCATATCAAGGGATTTTGTGGAGAAATTATAGTGAACAAACGTCTCATTTAATTAAAAAAATGAGGTGCAATGACCAAGTAAAACATTCCGACATTTAACAAGGAAAAGGGCAGTTTCCTCCTCCAGACAGCTGCTCAGTCAGTCTTGCTCAACTGTGTGTTTTAACACCTTTTGGTGCTGCATTGAAAAAGAAGAGCACCATGAATAACCTCCTCATTTTATTTCTATTTCTATCAGAGATATAAAATTATTTACTTATTTTTTTTAAAACAGGCTTTCAAATATTACATAAAATTGTCATACAGCAAAAGCAGAGATTTGTACAGAGCTTACATACACACGGATTAAAAGTCAAAAAGTTATCTGCAATAAAAAAAAGAAAAAGGATTTGACCACGAAAGCCATAGATCACTGTATCATAACCATTTTGTAAAATAAAGTTTTATGAAAGCACCCTATTAAATACATTCATTGTATCAATAACCTTGGTGCTGGAGCAATTAAAATAATCTGCAATACTGCGACAGTGGAAATTGTATTAAACGTAATCCTTGACCTCAAAACAGGGTCCCCGGGCACATAAAATTCAGCCTGTTTTTGTTTTCAGTTATGACTCATGAACTGAGCTGTGCTTAGTGCATATATATATATATATATATATATATATATATATATATATATATATATATATATATATATATGACATACAGTATAGTGAATATAAAAGCAATGAGCTTTTGGCATTTCTTCAAAATGGACATTGTTTCACTGTAGTCAATGAGGTAGAGAAATGGATTATATGAAAAAAGATATTAGATGAGATAAGAATGTTAATGGAACAGCAATCAGCTTTCTTACCTGAGCACATCTCCTATGATTTTCGCACCAGCCCAGAACCTCATCACTCTGTAAAAAGAAAAAAGAAAGAAAGGAGGGGGAATAATTAATTTCATTTTAGTAGCCATAGAATACAGACTGACCTTTTCATATGATGTGTTTTCCCATTCACTGTTATACATATTACTGCATTATATTTGGTTCTTATGTCATCATTTCTAGGCTGAAACCAGAATTGTTTCCAGAGTGAGGAAGTGCACTGGGCATGGATGAATCAGACTAGATATAAACACAGGAGTACCACACGCCAACGCCATGACCTCTAGTGTACGTCAACCTCTAACCACACAGACTGCTGGAAAACAGGCAGCCGGGAATTAAACGTGACTAACAAAACTAATCATAGTGAAAAGTGTCTGTGTTTTGACTCAAGAAGCTCTCTTTCTGATTCAAGCTGAAACATCCTGGACAATTCCAAATGGCATTCAGCCACATCCATAAAGGAAAATTGTAACAGTCTCGCTAAAATAACAGAAAACGCAAGCAGCGTCAGTCATAAACAGCCATCTAAAACAAATCACAGAGTACCGGCACAGATTCTGTCCCTCTAAGCAGGGTTAATTACCTCTCTCTAAACACCCCCCTCTGGGCAACCAACATTTATCCTCCGCAAATTCAGCTCATGCCACTTACAAGCTCCCACACTGCCTTTGTGAGGTCTTAATAAGCTCTTAAAGAGAAAAGAAAAACCCATTATGTTTGAGAGACTGTCCTGAGGTCCAAAAAAGTGATCTCGAAAGGAATGTTGGAACGTTACATCACCCCAAGAGATTACATCACCCTTTTAAAGCTTTCTTGATGATCGTTCCATATGAAAAGCCAAAACCCACACCTAGAAACTTCAGGCCAGAAAGTGTAACAGGTTCATATGCCAAACAGGTGAAAAACAATGAAAAGCACATCAGTATCAATGTAAATTCAATATTGGGATACTGAGGAAAATGTTCTCTATTGCAGAATCTAATAAATTTAAGACACAGGATTAAATCTTTTGCCTAAGGGAGAGTACGCCTTTGCTGCCTCTTAGTAGAGCATTAACCTTTGTAAGTCATCAGAGGCGCTTCCTATTCACAACAGAGGTCTGATGGACGGAAAACGCACAAATCCTTCCTGAGTCATTTGTGCATCTGTGCAACTGTACAAGATACAATTTAACGAATAGACTTGCATGTGCTTACTTCATTGTATAGTTTTTACAGCGGAGTGTGTACGCGCCATTGAAATCCACATATGCGTTGTAATGAAGTTTGACCAAACTGCATGCACATGCTACACACATGGTACAGGTCCTATCCATGACCTCTAGCATGCTACATAGCCAGCTGCAAAAGCTAAGATCAGCACATGGCCTTAACACCCAAACACATAAGCTTTTGTTCTGTTTGTTTTTACCCCATTTAGTGGCTTATTTCACACAACATGCAAACTGCCATCAATCATGGGAATTTATTTTTTGGCTCTTCGGCTTACATGAGACAAACCCTCAGAGAACGGAGAGGGAAGTCATCAGAGAGATAGCATCTAAACAAGAAAGGGCAGAATCGAGAGGGGGGGGCTGTCAGATAGGCTATGTTAAGCTGCGTCACTCAGCCTGGCGGCCGCCCCTTTGTTCTCAACCCCTATACCACATGTGCAGCTGTTTCAGCTCCAAGCACAAAAGAGAAAAACTCCATACCACAAAGACACTTGCGCCAACATATCTAAACACACTTTATGACATCTGACAGAATGTCGCGTTAAATTGTTGCAGGGTTTAACCCCTCAAGGCCAAAGAGATGGAGCACTCTCGATATGTGCTCAACATTTACATTTAACTTCCTAATTCTGCCATTATGATGATCATTGAGCAGCATGGTTTGATTGTAATGGATTCTGTCTGGGGTTGTCTCATCCCAAATACCAAACAGAGCTGACTCTTGATCTTTGCTTTATGAAGCATGATGTTAAAAAGGAACCACATTCAAGCAGCCCTATTCGACTGCTCCAACGGGGAGAGCCGTGAGTGATTGTGGCAGCTGAATGTTTTCAGCCTTTCATGTGGACACGAAGAGTTCATTTGGACACAAAACGAGAGAATCAGAGAGACCTAGTTGAAGCCCTGCTTTATGCATGTAGGTTCAACTGACAGATGTAATGACCTCGGCTACAGCTGAAATTACAGTTGCATGCGATTCTAAGCCATGTAGTCACAACACTTCTGCTAGGTTTCAAATAATTCACAGGTAGAATTTGAGGAGAAACTAAGTGACATTTATATTTTAAAACATGTACATCTCCATTAAGATGGTTAGACAGTAACGCTAGTCATGGTGCATTTGAAATACATAATAAGCAGAAGGTAGCATAGAATCAGAAGAAGAATCAGAAGTAGATAGCCAATGTATAGTAAATAATAGATAATGACATTATTGGGACCTGTTTCGTGCTCCAAATATCTTTATCTGTACTCAGGTTTAAACTTGAAGTGGGCTTGGTCTAATCTGGAAGGTTTTTTATTTATTTATATAATTAAAAAAAAACATTTACATGCGACATATTACAGTGACAGCGATAGAAAATCAACAATTGACAGGAAGATGTGACAGAATAAGAAAAAAAAGAAAGAAAGTAAAACTCATTATGATTGAAGGTGTTAAGCTGTTCATGTGTAGTCTGTATGTATTTGATGAATGGGCATGTACTGTGGTGTGGCGCATGTGTCTGTGAGTGTGTGAGTGTGTGTTTTATTTCATTTTTTTTTTAAATAAAGCAATGCAAAAAACCGAAAGATAGAGATTCTAGCACTGTCAGTATGGTGTATGAAGGGTTTCCTGGATGACAGTTCCTCAACCTCCTCAAGCTAGAGATGTGCAAGGGACTGTTTTTTTTAAACTCCTCTAGCACAGTTATTATTTTAGTTTCTACCTCCACAAGACATTTTCAAACAAATTTAGTTGATTCTAGCCTAATTTAAAGCCCTACGGTCTAATGGTCTTACTTTGACCCACAAGCTTCTGACCAGTCACTCACGTCCATGTGAAAGTTAAGATGAGTACACCTCCTAAAGTATTTGTATCTCTATTTGCATCCATATAAAACCTATTACCAGTTCATTCTGAATAATCTGTTCATATTCGGTTCCATCTCTACTAGACAGACAGACGGATGCAGAGAGAGAGAGAGAGAGAGAGGGCATATATCATTTCACATAATAGCTGAATATTTAATGATCCTACAATCTAAGCTGGAAAATAATTAAGTCACCGTCCCTCCTTTGAAGTCCTTCGGTCCGTAACTATTCTGGGAATCACACCATAAACTAAAACCAAAGCTTATTTACTTCAGCCCACAATGCATCTTGACTTCAAGTCATACTCCGAGCGCCATAATTACACACTTTTGTCTCTGGCCCAAGTCACGACAGCATTTCATGCCTCCTTGCATCGGCCCGCTTATGATGCAGCAAGTAGGGGCATAGACCTGACGACATTTCCCCGAATGAGAATTACGAGCTGCTTCTCCCCCCCTTTAAATCATTTTGGCTCTTCTGGTTACAATGTTGTTAGGACACAGCAAGAGGTAAAGAGAATCAGGGTCTCAAGAGTGCTCTTTCTGGTCCCCTTCATCCTGTAAACAAGTATTCTGAACCAAAGCGGTTTCAGTGGATTTTTTATTACCTCTGTGACTAAGCACACGTACATTTTAACACAGCGAAATAATGGCTGTAAAAAGTTTCTGTAGGGTCCAAATGTGTAAATATTGCGCAGAAAACAATGCAATTAGGCATTTGAGTCAAAGCGTTACACCACACAAAGACAATAGAGAGAGACTAAATAGAAATTTGGATAATCACAGAGTTGCTTTACTGGCCTTTAATGCAAAATATCACTTTTGATACAAATTAATAAAATATTTTCTTTTCTTTATTTTATAAAAGTCTTACATTTTACAATACAGGGCATATTCTACTGTGTAAACATCTTTCTGTCATGTTCAATGAAAAATCCACTACTCTTATATTAAGGTATTTAGCATTCAGTTTTATTCAAACTGTCAAATGAAGCTAAATTCAATACAAACATTTTAGCTGGAATGGCAAAAAGAAACAACTGCAAGTGCTCAAGATTCAAGAGTGCTGCACCACTCACCACGCAGTGCTCTCAAGTACTCAAGCAGTACTCTCAGTACTCTGAGTCTTCAGGCGTTTTTTAATGGCTGACAGAAAATCTGCACAAACAAAGCTGGGCAATTTATTCCATATATTCTGTAACTATAATAACAAGTCACCAAATAGACTTGGCCCGGTTTGACAGAACAGGATATCTTCATGAAATCAAAAGAAAAAAACAAAACAACCTTTTTCTGAGATAATGAACGTTATTAAATCACTCTCCATCTGTCTACCTATCAAAACTTTCTTTTGAGCGAGAAATAATACAGGATCAAATTCGCCACAGAAACTTTCATGTCACTGTCTTCCCAATAAACTCAATAATGCGTGTGATATTTTATAGTTTGACCGTAACAAAATCCATTACAGACACTGGATATGCCGTGCTTATTTACATGACAAAGTAAATGTACACCTACAAGCAAAGCTCACGTCTACCACAGTTTCAATAAATGACTGAGCGAGGTGTATAAATAAAAGTGTATTTGCTTTTCAGGTAATTCTTGGATAGCGTATGTATGTTTATTGCCACTTGAAGTAATTTCAAGCTCAGTCAGTCAATGGATCAGAAGCAACTTTTGATTTTTGCTGTACAATAAAATAGTATTTTTGTACATACTTCTTACACATGAGTGAGGCACATGGCCAAACTAATGAAGAAAATCTGCAGCCTTTATATACGTACCACATATCTAGTGTATGCATAATTACCATGGACAATCATTCTGACATGTTTTCCTGTACTGGGACAAGAATTGAAAACCCATTCACTTATAATGGAAGTCTTAGATCTGTAATACATGTTTACAGTTTACGAAGCACATATAGTTTTGTTGAATGCTTTCATTAATTGGTCGTTAATTCCTCATGTTCCAAGCGCATTTGTAAGCTCTGAATCTGCTGTTCTTTCAGGGATAAGAGTACTTTTTGTGGTTGCATGATATCATGTAAACACATCAACACTAGAAGTACTTCTGGTTTGCGCTGTTTGTGTATGGATACCACGAAACTTCAGGGAACGTGTAAATTACTTTTATTGCTTTTAATGGTATTGGTCCAGTTTTAAGAATTGCTTTAGGAAGACTTTCTAGGAAGTCTGTAGGTTTAAATCTGGGCAATGCAGTGTCAATTGAATTTTTTGGTTTAGGAAAATGTGACAAAATTTCTGTGCATGGTGACCACACATACAGAGATGGATATGGCCATACACACACACACACACACACACACACACACACACACACACAGAGTTTTCCATTATTTCTCCTCAGTGCAACACCACACCAATGCTTACCTTTCCATCTATCTGTCTATATCTAGTTTGTTCCTTCTCCCACATACGTTAATCACAGCGCAGATCATAACAAGAAGGAAGTAGAAGACAAAATCAGATCAAAGAACAGGCTCTACTTTGGGTGCTGCAGTTGTTCAACCTCTGAACTGATTCCCTACCACTCATAGAGGAGACATACATGAGAGACACACACTTGTGACCCTGAGCCTTTCATGAATCATGAGGAGCGAACTGGAAACATTTGAAGGTCATGTTGCCTTTGCAGAGCTGAGTGAAAAACGTGTGGTGCTTCTTCCTAATGTGGATCTAATTAGGGTGGTTTCAAGCCACAAGGTCAATTAATTAGCTTGAATTGCTGTACAAAAAAAAAAGATGAATTAAATTCCTGAGAGATGCTACTAAGTCAGAACAAGTATAAATTCTGTTACTTGCTAACTTCACATAGTAATGCTGCTGTTTCATTGGCATGAATTTAGTCTAATTGTCAGTTTGTCTCTGAGAGAAAAGGCTTTCACGGGACCTAAAATTTGGCACCACTAGAAAAAGAGCAGAAATTGGACATAAAAGAACACAGCACCATGCACTTCAAAAAAATAAATAATTAGGCTACACACCATTTGAATTTGGGGGCCCCTTCTATTAACGCGTAGCCAGGTGGGCAATAGGAAAAACAGCCTGAAGAGCAAAACACAGCTCCTTCAACCACACTTTAAACAGCACTTAATGACTTCCCCAACTACCAAACTGAACACACAATTAAGTGGATTGATATGTCGACTATAAATTGTCGCAAGGCTAGGCAACATGCAATATAATGTATACTATACATTACACTTTTCAAAGTATAGTGAAATGTGTATTATTTAAAAAGTGTTTTTTATAACCCAGTTGTTCCTCAGTGACCAAACTTTAACATAAAATTTCGTCTGGAAGCTTTCACTCCTTTTCCAGCTTGAACACTTTTTGTTTTTTGCAAATGTTTTATTATAATAAGGCTTTACTATTTTTTGGCGCCTTGTTGGCAAAACCTGAGTAAAAAAAAAAAAAATAATTACACCGAGCATCATGAGAAAGTATTCAAATGATGTGTAATAATATTTTTGTCATATATCAGCCACTTGTAGCTCGTAGCCCTATTTTCCCACATAGGGCTGGGCAATACGATAACACGATATCGATACTGCAATATATTAACTATACTATTCTCTTTTCAGAGTATAACGACATGGTCAAATGTCAGCGCTTTATAACTCCATTATTACTTCATGACTGAAAGCTAAAATCTCATTTTGTCTTAAATGTTTCCTTTTTCTGGTTAAACACTTATTTGTTTATTTATTTATTTATTTATTATAAATAAGTGTTATAGTAAGGCTTTACTGTTTGTTACCTTAGAACAGTTCAATATGGGGTAAATCGTGTTACTTATACTTTAGCATAAGCAAGTTTTCAAGCATTGTAATAAAATAATAATAATAATAATAATAATAATAATAATAATAATAATAATAATAATAATAGGCTATTTTTGTCATCTCAGCCATGGCTAATTTGTAGCCATGATTTTCATGGTGGAACAACTTCTCAACCAAACAAACAAACAAAAACCATGACTTTTTCTGAGTGAGCTCACAATAACAGCATGGTTTGCCGCTTTTTGAACGTTTTCTAATGGTGTAATTGAAGGTTAAGTCTCTGACCTGAAGGCGTCTGAAGGCGGAAGTGAGCTGAGTGATGTGCAGCGTGAGGCAGCGCGAGGTGCAGCGCGCGCTGTTAATCTTCTCCACAGTCTCTCCGTCTTCAGCACCGTTCCTGCGCGCGACGCTCAACTTCATAACGCAGCACAGCAAGATCGGCAAAATCCCGGAGACAAACATGGTCCTGCTGTCACTCTTCATCCCAGTGTCACAGGCACGTCGGACGTCTCGAGTAGATTTTTATCGGCGTAAAATCCCACCTGAAACTGACGCGCTCGGAGAGTGTGCTGTGCGCGCGCCGTCAGAATTGAAGTGCACAGTCGCCAATAGATAGACACTCCCCCACGCTCACACATACACACGCACGCATGCACACACACACATTCACACACATTCACACACACACACACACACACACACACACACACACACACACACACACACACACACACACACACACACACACTGCCATATGTTTGAACGTGTGGCACTTCATCACTTGCCAAAAGCTTCTGACCAAAAACAACTATTTTTGAATAACTTCTCTCTGTCAAGAATTAAACTCAAGTTTTAGATCTTACCTTAATTTTTTGCAAAACTAGATTTAAAAAATGACAAGTGGCAAATCACTACACGGGGTACATGCATGCTGACTTACTGGTTAGTACGTTTACCTTGCACCTCCGGAGTTGGAGGTTCGATTCTGCCACCACCCTGTGTGTGTGTTTGTGTGTGTTGAGTTTGAATCTTCTCCTTGTATTTGAAGGGTTTCCTCCAGGTACTTCAGTTTCCTACGTTTGTCCAAAGACATGCATTGTAGGCTGATTGGCATTTCCAAATTATTTATATATATATGTGTGATTCTGTCCAGGGTGGCCCCCACCTCAAGTCCCCTGGGATACGCTCTCTGTGACCCTGTGTAGGATAAGTGGTACTGAAAATGCATGAAAATCCTTACCCATCTTTAGTAATGGTTTTATCCGGGTCAAAGTGGCTCTGGATCCAAAGCCTATCCTGGGAACACTGGGTGTGAGGCAGGAATACACCCAAGATGGGATTCTATTACAGGGCACCATTCACACATTCATTCACATCTAGGGGCAATTTATCTAGCACCTACTACCAATATATGGCAAAAGGTTTGTGGACAACTGACCAGTACACCCATATTTGGGCCTTCCTTAAACTATTGCCACAAAGTTGGAAACACAGAATTGTCTAAAATGTAATGCTGTAGCTTTAAGATTTCCCTTCACTGGAATTAATGGGCCCAAACCTGTTCCAGCATGACAATGCCCCTGTGCACAAAGCAAACTCCATGAACACATGGTTTGCCAAGCTTTGACAGGAAGAGCTTGAGTAGCCTCCACAAAACCCTGACCTCAACCCCGCTGAACTCCTTTGGGATGAACTGGAATGTTAACTGTGCCCCAGGCCTCCTCACACCTCACTAATACTCTTGAGGCTGAATGAGTACAAATCCTCACAGCCGTGTTCCAAAATCTAGTGGAAACCCACCCCAGAAGAGTGTATGTTATTATAACAGCAAATGGGGATTAATCTGGAATGGGATGTTCAAAAAGTACATATGTGTGTGAAGGTCAGGTGTCAGGTGTTTGGCCATATTTTAATGACCGTTCCAAATGTATTTCTATGGGTGGTTACAGGTCTAGCTCTGTGCTCAGTGATGTTCCTCCATCCATCGCAGGGCACAATCACACACACACTCATACACCCATTCATACACTATGGACAATTTACCAAGCTGCCAATCAACCTACCATGCATGTCTTTGGACTGGGGGAGGAAACCGGAGTACCCGGAGGAAACCCCAGGAGAACATGCAA